>PVJA010018711.1:0-39500 GCA_004027025.1 Myocastor coypus
AATAAATAAATAAATAAAATAAACTATAATGCACAGTCCGAGCCCACTTTTGTTTAAATACAGTTAAGTGTATCCAGAAAGGATATATGCAAATATGTTTAAATTCTTCCTGAACAATGTGATGGATATAGTCAGGATTTTTTAATCTTTTGGTAAGTTTTAATAAGAAAATTTAAGTACACATGTGTGTTTTTCATTAGTAGAAAGAAGGCTACTTTTTAAATGACAAAAATATAAGTACCCTTAAAATTAAGCCTTACTTATTGCAAATGCTTAAAGAAATTAAGTTTTTGGTGTGAAATTTCTGTATCAAAATTGAAAGCATTTGTTTAAATTACTACTAAACAACACAGAATCTGAGCACACATCTGTGATTGGGGTGTTTCAGTCAGCAGGATTCTCTTAGCCTACCTTGGTAAAGCAGGGCCATTAGAGGCGACTGAAATAGCCCCCTTTGGTCGCACTAGACGTTAAAACCTATTTGTCAAGGGAAGGAAAGATTCTATCTACATACCGACTATATAAATACACACACCAAATCTGTAAGAAACTGTCTTGAGGGATGCTTTCTGAGTTTCCATAAATTCCTACTCTAGAGTTGCTGCTCTGAAATATTGCTAAAATATGTATTACAGCAATAACGTCTCACCTCCATTCTCAAAAGTTATATAAAAACATTCATGTAATGAAAGAAATTTTTTACTGCAATACATGTATCACTCTAGTAAGTCTGCTTTAATGATTAAAAAAATATCTCTTATCAGGAAGATATAAAAGACAGGTCTGTTAAAATAGCTCTATGATTATGCAAAATTACTGGTTGTTGAGCCACTGTATCAAATGTAAAATGAGATTAAATTATAGGAGTAAGTTTTAAATTTTTAGAATTAAACTGGATGAATAAATCCAGGAAAGAGCGGGGGAAGATTGAAAATTTCTGCTAAGACCAGGCTGTTTAGATCCAGTAGCAACAGAGCTCCGAAGGAAGAATACCTTATCAGAACGCAGCGTAGCCTGTGGAAAATTATTAAGAGAGTGCTAGACCTACTGGTGGTGTAGAATGACATGGACAGGATTAGCAAGTGAGGGGAAAGTAATTAAGGAGAGAGAACAGCCGGAAAGAACTGGAAAGCAAAAGATCAGATGGGCCAGAAGCTGAGCCCCTCAACATCTGTTGGCCATCATCAACATTTATTTGATCTTATTGCAGACTGACTTTGGAAAAGAAGCAAAAATGAATTCTCATTCGAATGAATGAATAGGTGAGGCACAAAGCAAAAGCCCGCATCCCTAACACCACCGCTCATTAGCCCAGCGAGCAAATCCATCCCCATTGTAATGTAATACAATTAGCACAATCTAATTGTTCCCTCTTTTTTTGTCTCTGTCCCTGACAGCAGCTCCCTAAAAAAAAAAAAAAAAAAGGTTCCTATCTTTTCCTGGCCTATTGTGATTTGGTTGGAGGACTTTGTAATTTTACTGTCATTGTTTAGTATGCTCATTCCTGCAATTTGCTTTTGGAAATGTCTAGGTGACTGAGGTGCCCATTAGGAAAGTGGGTCAATCCGCCACTTCGGGTTCCCTTCTCAACAGCACCAGCACCTGTGATTTCAAGCCCACCCGGCTTTCCAGTGTGGAAATTTAACCCAGTCTTCTCCCTTGTTCGCTGACCCTCATTTCCCATCAATAATGTCCAAAATTCTCCCAAATATTTCCCCTACATTCTCTGCTTCATAACTATTTAGGGGCTTCTTTCTTCTTTGTCAGATGCCCTGAGACTTTTTAGGGCTACCTGCCTGTTTTTATGTCTATCTTTCCACTACACAGAAGAAAGAAAAAAAAGGAAAAAAACATCTGCCAATCTGACCCTTCAGTTTCTTTTAAAAATATGTGTTCCTCCAGCACTTACAGGAGGAAGTCAAAAGGTGTCAGTGTGGTGTGAGAAACCCTAGCCCTGGTCTTCTAAGGCCAATTTCCTTCCCGAGTTCTTTTTTTCCATCTCACTGTCCACCCCCTTTAGCAAAACCAAAGTAATTTCTAAAGCAACTACTAATAAATAATTAAGCAATTTTTATTACAATCAGTGCGTGACATGCCTCGGGGATGATTATTTCTATTCATTCTGGAGGTCTATGCTATGCATCAGTATGTAAAAATTAACTGCTTGGGTTCCAGATTGGGAGCCTCTCAGGAACGCCAGGCTGACACAGCCAGCTGTCACACAGAGCATCCGGGAGGAGCACTGCACGGGGCTCCTGGAGACGCGATCTCATCCCTGAACCAGTGCACACATAGCAGGCTGGCCCAGCAGCCAGGCAGGGTGCAGATGCACAGGAGAGCTTTATATTTCCCTTTATTAAAAAATGATTGAGACCATGTCATTCTTTATCAAGTATCATTTTTCATGCACCTAGCAACCCACTTTTAACAGCCCGGATATATTTGAAAGCTTTATCAGAAAAGGCTGGCTGTCTCAAATCAAAGATTTTATTTAATTTTGTTCTGACATTGCTTGAGGAAAATAAACTGATGGCTCTTTTCCATTTCATAGTTACATTTGCATTGCAGATAGACTATTTAACAGGTCCCATAATCAATAAAATTACCACTCCAACACAGGGTGTGCTCATGTCATTAACTGAAATTTCGTAGCATGTTCGTTTGCTGGCTAAATTTGCTAGTCACGAGAGATAACTGTCATGTGATGAAAAATAAACAACTGAATGTTTGTTTAGACCTGCTTCGATGTGATATTCGTTTCTCCTGCTAGATTTCTATATCTTGATAAGTAAAGATAGCCTGTGCCACCTCCCAACCCTGTAAGGAATGCACAGACCCATGCTGTGTGGGGCCGTTTAAGATGCTTATTCATGACTGTGCTTGATGCCAGCAAAGAGAGACCTTCCAGTGTCTTGGGTATTCTGTAAGAGGGATGAAATAAACACTGAGGAGGAAGAAAGAAACATTCTGCATTATTCAATATTCCTTTTCCCCCTTATAAAAAGTATGTGAAAGTTGTCCGCTGTTTTATTGACCAGCACCACACTACAAATTTTATTGGCTTCCTTGAGATGTAATTGAAGCACAATAAAATGCATGTATTTAAACTGTCATTTCGGGTGTGTGTGTGTGTGTGTGTGTGTGTGCGCGCGCGTGTGTGTATGTGTGCGTGTGTGTGTGTGTGTGCATTTGCTTTGCCTTGCTTTGCTTTGCTTTGCTTTGCTTTTTGCGGTACCAGGCATCGAACTCAGGACCCTGTGCTTGCCAGGCAGGCACTTATGCTGCTGAGCTATCTCTGTGTGTTTGAACTTGATTGTTTCTAGATAAAAGCTAGAGGTGAATAACGAAAGCTACCTACTGTGTTTATATTACTGTAGGAAATCAGAGCTAAAACTTGAAAGTATACCCTTCCAAAACTCTTAAGTCTATCCATATAGGTGAGAAATAAAACTATGAACAAATTTCAGACATTTTGGTTCACTTTTCCTCTATTTATTAATTAAAGTTTTCTTGGGTTTCTTTCCATGGTATTAAAAGTCATCTTCAGGATGAGATAGAAACTGTTACACTTTCTTAGTAGAAAAATAAGTATAAAAAACATGATGAGAGTTAATCATGTGTAGTAACCTATAACCTGCACTTGACTATAGCCATACGTATAAAACTTTAGAAATATATGTATAATTACCATTAAAAGTATGTTTATTTTAATCTGCTTATTTAAATTTTAGAATATGAATGGCACATATAAGTGCATACTTTTACTAAAAGAAAAACCTAACACACATTATTTGTACTTAAATTTTAAAAGATTTTTAATAAACAGTTGTATATTTGTAGTTTTTTCTTTAGATAAAAGATATACAAATGGGGTATAGAGTAAGTACTTGCCTGGGAAGCTCAGTAGCCTGAGTTTAATCTCTGGTACTGCACGCGTGCACACACACACACACACACACACACACACACACACACAAAGATAGATAAATGATAAAGAAATATTATTAAAGATAACTAGGAGTATATTTAAACATTGGCATAAAATTCTTCTGAATAGATAGATAAAACCAAAGCAGCATTATTTCATACACAGTTTTCCTGAGTATTTTCCTAGAGTTTTTTCTTGTTATATTTGCTTGACCTAAATATTTAGTTCATATATTTTAAACCTCCATGAATTTGTCTGGCATACAATACGATGGGCCCATACTCCAGTGCCTGTGGGTCTGGACAGGCATCTCGAGCCCACCTTAAATTCTGTTTGTGCCAGCAATGAGAGCTGCATTCAGTCTCTTAGCTTTTGTCCCTTTTCTCAGTTAAATGTGACACTGACTTAAGTGGCACTTTTTTTTCTTTCACTCTCTGAAGCCCCATTGTTGAACACACTTCTGTTTCTGTGCACACATATAGATACTTTTCCTCTTTGGATTTGCTTTCTTCTAAATCAATACAAGCTTCACATCGACCCAAATCACTCACCATGCACTAAACTAATATCAAAATGGATCAAAGATCTAAAGATGAGAACAAGAACAGTTATTCTGCTGGAGGACAAAAATAGGAAAAACTCCTAAAGACATAGGGGTAAACAAAGACTTTCAGAGCAAAACCCAAAACCCTGGCTGCACAAGAAATAACACCAAGAATCCACAAATGGGATCAGATAAAGCTAACAAGCTTCTACGCTGCAAACAAAGCCACCCACAGAGGGAAGAGACGGTGTACAGAACAGGAAACAATGCTGCCAGTGACTCGCCAGACAAAGGATACAGATCTAGGATAGACAAAGAGCTCAAAATATTAGACCTGCCCCCAATTTAAATACCTATCATCTGAAATAAACCTTTCTCTGATGAGGAAATACAAATGGTCAATAAACACATTTAAGCTGTGCCAGCCCAACCCCCAGGATAAGCTCAGATGGCAATTGAGACTAGGCACAGTGGCGTGCACCTGTAATCCCAGCTCTTGGGAGCCTGTAAGCAGAAGAATCACTACAAGTCCGATCTAATGGTGAGACCCTAAACACCTTGTAAACTCTTCTCTAAAATACAAAAAAAAAAAAAAAAATTGAAAGATGTTCAGTATTACAGGCCATTTGAGAGGAATTACAAAGCAAAATAACTCTCCTTTTCCATCTCATTCCAGAAAGGATGGCTAGTATCAAGAAATCAACCAATAGCAAGTGTCATCAAGGCTGTGGAGAGAAAGAAACCTTTCCCCACTGCTGGTGGGAGTATAAACTGATACAACCACTATGAAGATAGGTATGAAGATTCCTCAGAAAACCAAAAGCAGAAGTTCTATTTGATCCAGCTCTCCTCCTTCTAGGTTTCTTCCCCCAAGGAGTTAAAGACATTAAATCACAGTGATATGTGGGCATATCCATGTCCATAGCTGAGAAATTCATACTACCAAAATCTTAGAACAAGCCTATATATCCATCAACAGAAGAATGGGGTACTACATTTACATACAAGGGAGTACTACTCTATCATAGGCTCCATGTGAACCATTTCTAGGAAAACGGATGCACCTTGAGACCCTCAACACTGGCACGCGCCTGCCATCCCAGCTCTTGGGAGGCTGTAAACAGGCAGATCACTACGAGTCCAACCTAGTCATGAGACCCTAACACCCTGGAGACCCTTCCCTGAAATACAGGGGGAAAAAGGCTGACGATGGGGAAAAAAAAAAGGAAGGGAACCAGAAGGTGTTCTAGGCGTGAACCACTCCCCTGCGAGGAATACAGTCCTTGCATACTGTACACGTGTCCTAATAAAAACAAAACAAACAAATAAAGCAATTCGAGCCTTCAGTAGCACACAAAAAGTAACTAACTACAACTGTGAGAAGAAATGAAAATTACCTTAAACCCTTTCAGTCAGTACTCAATAAAAACCACTGGCTGAGTCTTTGGCACACGTAATTCGGCAGCCTTTTTCTCTCACTTCCCCCCTCCTGGAGGCCTCAGGAGCTGTAAATAAAGCCCTTGAAACCCTTTCCTAATGATGACTACTACACTTTTTCAGCAGAGCTTTAAATTGCCTCCTAATATTAAAATAAATAATAAATAATTCCTTATTCTTCAAGTAGGGTTTGAAACATTAGAAAAAAAAAAAAAAAAAAAAAAACTTCAGTGTACAAATGTATGCTATCAAGATACAAAACATTTTTTTTAACTCATTAAAATGGAAATTCTCTATTGTCACCAGCGGGTGGCAATCTCAACATATACACAGCTCTGTATTCCCAACACAACCACATCTTCCAGAAGAGAAAGCTACCTAAAATGTCTGACCACCACAACATTAGCAGCTGTTGTCAACCATTAACTGCTGTGATTTTTTTAAAAAGAGAAAGAAAAACCTGAATGAATAATCATGAGTGAAAACATCACACACCTCGGAGAGACATTATTGTAGTTTACCATGGGGCCTGGTGAAAATAAAAGATATACATTAGAAGAGTTTCTCCCATGATTCTAAAAGTAATAATAATAATGATAATTGTTTTATATTTTTCCAGGGCCAGCGAGATAGCTCGGCACACTAAGCTCCTGCTTCAGCAAGCTCAGGGATCGGGGTTCAACCCCCAGAACCACATGTTACGCAGGCCCTCGTCCAGGGCATACTGAGCCAGCTACCAAGATCTGGAGTGCTAGCACACACCTAGAATCCCAGCGCTGGGGAGGCCAAAAACAAGAGGATCACTAAGAGTCCGAGCTGTGTAACTAGACCCTGTACCAAATACACACGCACAAAAAGAAAGTAGTATTTTTCCAGATAGAATTGAAATTGAAACTGACATCAAATCATCAAATTCCCTACAATCGTGTGAATGTTAGTTATTGCTAACAAACAAAACAAAAACAGTTATGGAGGATCTATTATGTTATGAACAAATCTAAACGTAATGGTCTGGAATGGAGCTTCTCTCCAACTTTAGAAACAAAAAAAATATAAAATTAAAATGATTTTTCTGCCGGGCGTGGTGGTGCACGCCTGTAATCCCAGCACTTGGGAGGCTGAGGCAGGAGGATCGCTGCGAGTTTGAGACCAGCCTGGGCTACAAAAGTGAGCTCAAAGCCAGCCTGAACTGCACAGTGAGACTGTCTCAAAAAAGACGACAAAAAAAAAAAAAAAAAGATTTTTCTCTTGGGTTTACAGTTCTGTAGTTCCAAACATAAGATCAAGAAACAAGGCAGTTTGGGACATTTTCACTGGTAGTTTCAATATGCATATTTATATGCGCAGACCCCAAAGCAAACGCAGGAAAAGCTTAGTGGGTAGCACTGGATCCTGTTGTGAATGAACCACCCCGTTCCTGAGCTGCTACCTTATGGCAAAAGACTTGGGAGAAACCTCAAAGTGCCGGTCAATAAAAAGCGAATAGTTAGCTGGAGCTTAATCTTCAAACAAAGAGCATGTTCGCAAACAGGCTGTCCTCCCCACCTAACAGCAAGACCCAGGCCCTTGCCCGGCCATGGCTTATTAGTCCCAGCTGTTCCTACGTCATTACTCTAGCGCCTACCAAGACTGAGAGGCCTGGGAAGAAAGTGAATCTGACAGGGATCCAGCAGTGCTCAGTCCCCAGCAAACTAAGTAGGCAGTGCTAAGCCTTCAAAAGGACTGGTGAGTCAGGAATCAGAAGAAGGTCCAGAGGGCAATACTGAAGCACATAATAAAGGCAAGGATGATAAAATTGACCTAGAAATAAAGCCTTATCAATCCCTGGTACCACAGAGAGAGAGAGAGAGAGAGAGAGAGAGAGAGAGAGAGAGAGAGAGAGAGAGAGAGAATGCCATAATAACTAAGTAAGGGCTACTAAGGTGAAATAGTCACTACCTCTCTGACAAGAATGTTAGGGACCCTAAAGATTGATTCGCATCAAAGGTTACCATGTACACATTTTTGCAACAATGCCTAATAGCAAAGAGGGAGAGGGAAAATGACAGAGACAGACACACAGAGACCAGAGGGCAGAGGGCAGAGGGCAGAGGGCAGGGGAGAGGAGTGGAGGTGAAGGGAGGAGAGGCAGAAATTCAGATCCACAGGACCAACTATTTCTTTCTGCTTTTTTTTTTTTTTTTTTTTTTTTCCATAAAATTCAGGGCTTCTAGAACTTCATCACATAATTTTCCTCCACTAGAGTAATAGATGTGGTGGATACAGTCAACATTATATGCATGTATACAAATACCACAGCAAAAAAAGTTATCCTCTTCTGCTTGCCCTTTGCTACTGGTGCAATTTGAGGCTTCAATTTACATAACCAGACCCAATAATCTATTAGTGAGGAATCAAACAGGGCTTCTGTAAGATGAACACTTTTTCTTCATTAATACAGTGCAATATTCACTCCGTTTCTGGCACCTTGACCTAGAGCTTTGAGTAAATACTTCATCAGACGTCAGTTTAGTTGTGAACACTCCTAAAATGAGCAGCCCACTACCCCAAGCTCCATTCTGCAATCTAAGGGAAATTAAAATTGCTTCAATAGTTGGCGCTGAATGAAAACATGTGTGATCAAGAGCCAAAATGAATGCTTCCCGCGCCAGGAGCTTTAATAGTTCAGACGCGATGAGTCGCGGTGGCAGACAGAAGGACTTAACAGCTAGCATTCGCTGAGTGTTTATTCGGTGCCAGCTCTTGCCCGGGTACTCCAATATCACGAGCTCATGTAACCCTCACACCAAGCCTATGAGTTAGACATTATTATTTGTCTCCCTTTTACAAGTGAGGAAACTGAGGCTTGGGGATGCTCAACGACTTGTCCAAAGGCCACAGGACGGCATTGGGGACATCTGGGTCCTGCACCTGAACAGCTTGACTCCCAAGGTGTTCATCACTGCTCCGCTGCGCATTCGCTGTGCACAACTGTGGCCCTATCTGTCTCAACCGTACCCCGAAAATCAAAGATGTCTCACTGGGCTTGGTGCATGGTGACTGCGTGACTGCGTTCTCATCTGCGGAGGACATGGGCACCTCCCAGCTCCCCTTGTATACGAAACCAGTTCGAACGGGTTGTAATGACAGTTCTAGGCTTTGTCACATCTAAGCCCACTGCCTTTGTGAGGATCCAGCTCCCAGCGGCGAGTGAGGACCCTGTGAAATGGAACAGCAAAAGTGTCAAAATGACCCATGACAACAGCCTCGTGAGGAGCACTGGAAGGACCATCCATTTTTACTGAGGATACTGACACAGAGTTCAAAATTATTTGTATCTTTTTTCACTCAAATGATAAGCAAAACAGAATGTATCTCATGGACACGGCCCAGCTTTGGAAGATGTTTACTAATCTTCACAAGCAGGCGAACTTCAGGGTTTTTATTGGCACGGGAGAAAAATGGGTATGGAAAGCTCTATAAAATAGTAAAAAGATTAGAAAAAATAAAAGGAAAGCAGTCTCCTATCCAATTAGTTGAGAATATGTATGCTAGTGAAAAACCAATCACCAGGACCTATTATGATAATTTTCTCAATCTGAAGAGGGAAGTGTTATGAATAATGATAGAGAAATTTCTTCTCCGGAATAAATTACAGAGTCCTTGTGGACTGTTGTTTGGGAGGGGGCAACAAAAGAACAGTTTCAACTAAGCTAAGGGAAAGAACAACTATAAAGGAAATGTTATTTTATGTCTTGTTAAACAACTTAAATGTTTCTCTAGACAATATTTTTAAGGGGCCAAATTCTGCCTCAAAGGGAACCAGCTGGCCGTGAAATATGATCTCTTTCGCTGGCTGGAGGATAAACAAAGTTTAGTCCTTCGTGCAGAACATGCAAGGAAGATGGAAAGCGCGTTGTCCTGGGATTTGTACCGAGCAGGTGTCAGCGGCCTCCAGGCCAGGGCTGCCAAGTCCTGCTCACTGCCTTGCTCGAGAACTGGAAGGGCCGAGGATGCTGGTGTCTTTAGGTCACTCACACATGCATACCAGAGGCGGATGCGCTTGGAGGCAGATAGGTTACGTCTAGAAGCAGAAACACAGTGACAAATTCCTAAGCCAGGCCTGCTATTCCCCAGAAGATAGGGAGGAAGAGCGCCCTGTCTCAGAAGTTCTCTTCCCACATTCCCAGTTCCTGGCCGTGGGCTTAATTTGAACCCTTAAGAATTTCCTCTGCCTCTGAAAACAGACGGTACCTTATCAGCAGAGAACTCCAAGGAGCCGAGAGCTGGCTACCACCCCAGCCCAAGGGGGAAACGGCTCTGCTCTGCTTTATCCTAACACTGGGGTGGGAATATGATCAGAACGATAGGGAAAGTTGGAGAATATGGTTTGCTAAGAATGCCTGCGATGGGAAAAAGGGAAAAGAAAGGAAGAGAAAATGAAAAGAATATGTAAGATACTTACATTACCAGTTTCTCAGAGTTCATTGGAAACAAAGATTCATGCTATTTTGGAGAATTACGCCCATATCCTGTCCTCTGAGTAGCTACTATAGAGATAACAATATGTAATGCATTAACTATTGTTATTTCCTACTATATGGTTATGAAATTTTGTGTTACTTTTTCCCATAAAATTAAAAAAGCATTAAAAAAAAAAAAAACGGCGAGCGGAAAAGAAAAAGAAAGCCAATAGCCACTTACATTCTTGTCGTTTTTCAATTTTTCTGTTTTCACCTGTGTTAGACCACATAGGAAAAGAATTATAGATCAGCTGGGGGAAGGGATACCCCAAAGTTGGGCAATCCCACTCAGACGGAACTGTGGGTATTTGTGTCCTGCCGAGTAGGTCAGAAACAAAAGTCATTGAGATCTGACCAGCAGGAAAGGGATTTGAAGGAAAATGAAATGAGCGATACAATTTGGCTTAACTCTAATTTCTTTCTTTCTTTTTTTAATTACTGATTGATTGGTTGATTGATTGGTGGTACCAGGGACTTTGTGCTTGCCAGACAAGTACTTATCCCACTGAGCTATCTCTCTGGCCCCTAGTTTTCTAACCAAAATAATTTTTTACTATGATTTACCTATTCACCAGAGATAAGGGAAACAGTGTAGCTAAAGTTTTTCTGGTCATGATAACAAATAAAAACAGACTTAAGTGTTCTTGAACATACTATGATTGGTCCATATTTCATTAACTATTATATATATATATATATATATATATATATATATATATATATATATATAATGGCTGGCTCAGCCTGCCCTAGGGATGGGGCTGGTGCAGTATGGGGTCCTGGTGATTGAACCCCAGTCCCTGCAGTTGCCTAAGCTTGCCTAAGCAGGTGCTTTGGAATGCTGAGCCATATTGCCGGCCCCTTGAACATATTATGAAAACAGTGAATTTTTTTTTTTGTTTTACTACTGTTTTTCTCCTCTTTTAACTAAGTATTCTTTAAGTCTGTGCAGAAATCAACATTAATATTATGTAAGATTTATAACGGAAAACTAGATACTTATGAACATCTTTATGGCTACAGTGTTTTCTATAATAACACAGAAACACACAACCACTTTCAGATGCTACAATTAGGAGCCACAAAGTAGAAATGGCTGTTGCTGACCAGTGACAGCAAAGATGGCCCAGGACGCTGGGTGAGAAGCTTCATCTCCCAACTTGGTCCCCAGAATTTGTGTGGAAATTGCTGGAGGAGACAACGTTAGCCTCTTTCCTCTGGACTGAAGAAATGTGGCGGATCCCCGTGATATTATTTGAGTCATGTTCAAGCCTTTAGAATTTTCTGCTATGTAAGCTAACCTCCTGTTTCTCCTAAACTGTACTTCAGTTTTCTTTCCCATGCAACCAAAGGAGATCGATTTGATACAAAAACAATGTGTTTGCTTCTGCTCGTTCTACGATCATTCCTTCATTTAATCTATTAGATATTTCACAAGAATGCCATTCCTCCTTGACTCTAAAACATGCCTTTAATACTTCACGCTAAAAAACAACAATAACGACTTGCAATGAGTCATGACGTTCTTGGTTTGTTGTTTTTGTTTTTGTTTTTGTCTTTTTGAGACAGGGTTTCATTATGCAATAGTTCAGACTGGCCTTGAGCTCCCTTTTGTCACCCAAGCTAGTCTTGAATTCACACTGATTCTCCTGCCTCAGCCTACCAAGTGCTGGAATTACAGGCATGCACCACTATGCCCCGGCCTCTTGGTATTTACTTACTTGAGTAAAAGAGGAATTTTGCCATTCGGTATCACTCTGTTATTTATATTGGTATCACACACTATGTAGTTGCACACAGACTTAAATTCTGATTCCAGATTTTCAGGTAAAGTGCCTTTTAAAAGATTATATTATGGGGCCGGCAAGATAGCTCAGCATTCTAAAGCACATGCTTAGGCAAGCTTGGGCAAAGTGCAGGGATTATGGCATTTAATCCCCAGCACCACATGCTGTGCAGCCCTGTCCTCAGGGCAGGCTGAGCTGGCAAAAAAAACAAAAAAGATTGTATTCTGAAGGGAAATGTTACTGCGATAGCACTAGATTAACAAGCAGAAGTTAGGCAACAGAATGAAAAGCAGCAGAAACTGCCAAATCTAGTGTGAGTGCGGTGGCGCACACCTGCAATCCCAGAAGCTGGGAGGCAGGAAATAGGAGAATCAGAGTCGGAGTTGTGTAGTGAGGCCCTGCACGTGCACACACACACACACACACACACACACAAAATTTAAAGAGAAACTACCAAATCTTTTTAATGGATCATCATATTTTTAAAGCTACTCAAGATTGGTACAAATGATACATGCTTAAAAAGAAAAATAGACTCCCAGATAAATGTAGGTCAAAAATCTTTGGCTGACTTTCAAGAGAAGCTATTTAACTTCTAGTAATGCCTAATTCACTTAAAGATAAAGTGAAAGTATGAGTTTAATCAAATAAGAGGAGCAGATGAAGATCTTATGACTCTTCAGGGTTATAAAATCAATACATCTACCCTAAATATGTTAAAGAAATATTTCCCTTAAGAAATGTATTTTGACACTGACAATAGTTCTACAAAGCACTGTACATGGTTCCAAAGTTAATCCTGAAGGGATTTGACCTTGGAAGATAGAAAAGATGAATATTTTGTTACACAGGTCTTGCTTTGCCCTTGATCACCCAGCCAAAAAGCTTAATTACAAGGCATGAAACACAGAGCTAGATTGGTGAGATGAGCTGTAGGAGGCTTGGATCAATAGCCTCCAACATTGCAAGTTTCACTGGTGGCCCACTGCAATTGTGGAACATTGGACTGTGTATGCATCTGTTTCCTCTTAATTTAAAGAGAAGATTTTTTTTCTTTTTTCTTTTTTTTTCTTTCCTTAGCAACATCAATAGGAAGGTGGGTCATGCCCACACACTGTGCTCTGTATGACTATTGTGAGGACAATGTGTAGTGTGTCAACTGTTAAGAAAAAAAAAAAATTAATGTTTTGTTTTGTTTTGTTTTTTTTGTCTTTTTGAGACAGGTTCTCACTATGCAGTTAAGGCTCGCCTTGAGCTCACTTTTGTAGCCCAGGCTGGTCTCAAACTCGCACCAATCCTCCTGCCTCAGCCTCCCGAGTGCTGGGATTACAGGCGTGAGCCACCATGCCTCACTACACTTTCCTCCAAAGTATGTAACAGTCACAAATTTGGACATGGTTACCTTACAGTGCAGAGATCCTGCGGAAAGCAACACGTACAAGGTGGGCATCATAAACTATGGGACAGGTAGACGCTCTGTGGTTCCACATATGAGAAAGGAGCAGATCATCCTGTGCGTGTTATTCCAGCCAGTCTGCTAGGCTCTGGGTGTAAAGGAGCATCAATTTCATCTTGAAGAGATAACATTCTACAAAATGAAAAGAAGACAACAGGTGTATATTTCTTAAAACCTGCAAGATCACAAAAGATAAGACAAGCCTGAAGAAGCATAGAATCAAAGGGCAGCTAATCACCAGTGATATTCAGGACAAGGAAAGGAAGCACACGCAGGAACATACAAAACACACTGTTGGGACATTTGACAAAAGCTGAGCAGATGCGTGTGTTGGATTATGACACAGCCTAACGCCCATTTCCACTTTGGGTTGCTCTATTGTCATTGTGTAACACAGTGTTTTCATTCTGGAAAATACACATTTAAATATTTAAATGTGACAGAGTATATGCAAATGTGATAGAGTACAATTTATTTAGAAAAAAATAACAATAACAGATATTTGAGGAGAAAAAAGAGCTCACCACTATAAAAAATTTGGAAATTTTAACAGAGGGAATATGGCAATTCTCTGATGTAAAGTGAATATGACTTTAAAAATAGAAATCTAAATGTGGCCAAATTAGTCCAAAACATGAAATCAATACACTTCCATGAGTAGTACTCAGAATCTAGTACTCATTGAACCTCTTCGAAACCATGCTGCACAGCAAAATATCAAGTAAACTGGAAGGAGTTGGCAGTGCTCAAAAAGCAACAGAGACCTAGTTGACCATCACGCCAATCCTGTAAGCACTGATCATTTGTAAAACTTACTTTTAATGACAAACTGAAATGTTTATTCCAGATGATAGAAAAGATGAATTTTGTGGGGTGGTAGTTAGGGAGTTCATTTGGGAAAGAAAGGAAAGAAAGAAAGAAAGAAAGAAAGAAAGAAAGAAAGAAAGAAAGAAAGAAAGAAAGAAAGAAAGAAGGAAAGGAAGAAAGAAAGAAAGAAAGAAAAGCATAGCAAACCTAGTTTTTTTCTCTTTGAGACAGAAATACTGATCGGTTAAAACAAAATATGTATGGCTTAAAATGTAATTGTAATAGAGGAAAAATAGCATAAACTATAAATACCAAAAAGAGAAAACAATGACTTATAGAAATACAGAAGAACTCATATTTAAAATTTATGAACTATACATAAGCTTTGTTAAATTCTAGAATAAGATAGCTTGTGCATTAGATAATATTGAGAAAAATAAAGAGTGCATTAAAAACATGTCTTACTTTAATGCAAAGAAATCTGGTAATGTCAGGTAAAAATGTACAAGGCAAAAATAGGGCTAGCCAGATAGTTTAGTGGACTAAAGTGCCTGCTTAGGCAGAGCGCAATGGCTGGGTTCAATCCCTAGCATGTTGTGCTGGCCCCAACCCTGGGCACATTAAGATGTTAAGACGGTGGGGGTTGGATGCCTATAATCCCAGTACTTGGCATAGGATGTCTGTTTTTCTTTTTGAGACAGGGTCTCACTATGTAGTTCAGGCTGGCCTTGAGCTCACTTTTGTAGCCCAGGCTGGTCTCAAACTCACATCGAATCTCTGTCTCAGCCTCCCAAGTGCTGGGATTACAGGCATGCGCCACCATGCCTGGCTAATCCCAGTACTTGGAAGGCTGAAAACAGGAGGACTAGAGGATTACTATGAGCCACATCTATGTAGTGAGACCCTGTAGACCTTGTACTGAATATATTTTTAAAAATAAATAAATAATAGAGGAAAATATTTCATCCATATAAAAGTCACAAAAACATTAGAAACTAATATGACATTTATCAAAAAGAAAAACAAGTTCAGAAGTCAAAGAAAACTCGACACATTTATAATTATAATAGTACAAAACTTTAAGATCCCTGTCTTGGACAACACCAGATGTAGTGGCTGATCCACTGTGCCCACTTCGAAGTTTAGAAGTTTAATGAAGTGACTCAGCAAGCAGCCAGGGTTCTTAGTTTGTAAACATCCTCATCTTGTGGAAGAGGCGGGTGTGGATATTGTGTGAGTTCTACACCACTAGACTCAGTGCAGCTTGTTTATATATAAGCAGCGGGGAGAGGCTGGCTACAAGCCCCAGCTGCTGCCCTTCCCTTTGCTCTTTGCTGTTTTCTGCCACCATGAACCGCTGCTCTCCATCCTGTGCCACTCTGCCTGGGAGCCAGCTGAGCATAGACTGAAACCTCCATGCCCTGTGAGCTACATAAACCTTTCCTTTGTTCATGTTGACTGTCAGGTATTTTGACCTAGCAACAAGTAAAAAGTAATGAAGACACTAGATCAGATAGATTCTGAAGGAGTCAGAGCAGAGCAGGGTAGTCCATGTCTTCAATCAGCACTCAGGAGGCCGAGGCAGGAGGAGGCTCATTGCAAGTTCAAGATCAGCCTGGGCTATAGGGTGAGCTCAAGGCCAGGCTGAACTGCGTAGTGAGACCCTGTCTCAGAAACACACACACACACACACACACACACACACACACACACACACACACACGAGTCAATATGGACAACTTTTAAACAACATAATTTAATGCTATTCACACTCTGAGAGTAAATATCTTTTAATGTAAATGAGAAATTTATAATAAATAACCACGTTCTGATCACAAACGAAATTTCAATAAATTAAAAAACAAACAGAACCAAAACAGAGCTGATACGGAATTATGCACATAATGCTCACAAAGCAATGAAATTACACATACATGCAAATACTTAACAAAGAATGAAAAAGGAAAAACAAATGAATAATAAATGGAGCACTTGTTTTCTGAGCAGTCTCAAAACTGTTATTATGTGCATAGTGAATTTTCCAATTGATTACATCTTAAAACAGGAAATAAAAGACCAAATGACTTACTCCCACTGCTAAAATCTAAATAACTAGATCTAAACTAACTTTTTGAAACACATTTGGAAGCAAAATACAATCTGATCGGAAATTGCTGAGTAGCAAAAGCTGATGTTTTGGCAAAAGGTCGTTTAAAGTCTCTATTCTGTAGAGTGAGGGTGTGAATATTCATGTATGTGCTAAATATCTGTATGTGTATAGATTTACTAGTGTGCTTTTGACTGAAAAATGCTGTCCCAACAACTCCAGAAGATGTTATATATACAATTCACATAGCATAAAAGAATTTGTATTAATATTCTAAAAATTTTAAAAATTGATTCGCTATGATATTCATGGTAGACCTAAGCGGTTCGTATAAGGGAGTCTAGATTAACGAAGTATTTCTTCTGCATTCTGAACCTAAAAATGAAGAGGATGAGGGGGGATCTTTTCAGCTCCAATATTTCTCTATCCACTGTCTAAAATCTCCCAAGCAAGTACATTTCTGTGTCAGGACACCAAGTTTGTGACTGCTCTAATATGCAAACTCAGACTGCTTAGTCTTTTCTTTCATTTCTTCCAAGCAGAGAATAATGGGATGCAATTATTTCCCCTTTCCTAGAGGCAGGGTCTGAATATTAAGAAAAAGAATTCATATTTTGGTTGTTAGCGATTCCATCTCGAAGGGCAATGAGCCATTAAGGTTTCTTGCAGAAAGGCGAGAACTAGGTCTGAGGAGAGAGACAGTGCCTGTGAGGGAAATCGGAATGGAGAGGAGGGGGGTTCCTTCCTTCTTCCTCATCCTCAGCTGAAAGGAACCTAGGGAGTGGTGAGTACCAGAAGGAGACACAGAAGCTTGGCAGCCCCCCAAAATGTAAAATGGAGTCTTGTGCCCCCAAAGAAGCTAACGCGTAAAGCTTAAGGACTAGTGCCAAAAGCACGGATGGATTGACTGGGTTATGAGCACAAGTTGAGTCAACTGTAGTTTTCACTTGTGAGACAACGTCACTGCCCTAGTTTATTTCTCAAAATAAGGATTTCGTTAGGATCCGGTGCTGTCCCTGCAGGTTTGGGACATAGATGACACCTCTTAATCTCTGCATTGGTGTTTTTATTAAATCTGTCTTTATTCTGGATCTCCTTACTAGATCTGATTGAATGTCCCATGAACCAAAGCCCCATCCGGGTTATGAATACTTCAGGAATCCTCTTGAGAGATGAGGTCCTGAATATCTGTGCTGTAATAAGGTAGAGGAAGTCATTCCTTGTGTTTCTACTGAAGGGGAAGAGGTGCAGATATGCATGACGTTTTCTTTTCAAGTCACCTAAGACAGTGTCCTATCCTTGAGTGATTTTGCGAACACGATCGTCCACACTGCGAGCTATTTCTCTATTGCCTTATTTATACCTTTTATCAGAAGTGTGGGCAATTTTAGTTACTGAATCTGTTGACAAACTTGGAAGCAAAGGATAAGACAAGAAATCATGTTAAAATTAATATAACATATATATGTAAAAAGATTTGTATAAGCACTACTCAAGCAAATAACAAAGCTCAGAGAAACCTCTCTATTATCATAGCCCTGTTTCCCATGTTGAGTGCGTCTAAATATCAAACCTATAGAAGGAAGCAGGCTCACATTTTTCTTACTGTGGTGAAATAGTGGCTCAACTATGACAATCTGCTGAAGTCCCTGTCCCCCTCCATGTAGTTATTCCTTAAATGTTTTCACAAATGAGCAAACCAAAGGAATCACTGCACTTGATGATGATTTTTATAAAGGTTTCAAAACTATAGTTCTCATACAAATATAAAGTAAATATACATTCAAAATGTTGCTTACCATATTAATTAAGACCCATCTAGAGCAGGTTCAAAAGCATATTGGAGAAGTCAAATGTATGATTTTGAAATACTGAGTCCGCTAAACTTTTGTGATTTTCCACAAAAGGGAAAGTATTTTCCTCCTTTAAAAAATTCTTTTTTTTTAATTTTAAGCAGAATAAAAATTAATACAGGTATTAAAAGTGATATATAATTTCAAAACAAGATAATAGGAAATCAACAGTGTTTGTTACATTGTATATTGTTATCTTCAAAGCAATTGTTCAGATTACCTGATTGAAGCCTGCAAAATTGGTCAAAAATTTTTTTTATAATTAAACCATAACTGTTCCTCTCAGTAAATCAATAGACATTAGTATTACAACTATCTTAGCTAGCATGTGTATGTGTGTGTGCGTGTGCACATGTGTGTAATTTTTTCACTTCCTTCTTTTTTCTTTTCTCCTTTCCATTTCCCAATTATCCTTTCTTTTTAAGCAGTTTCTTTCCCTTTCACAGTGTCAATTACACTTTTCGGATTTTGTTTGCTCTTTCAGTTTCTTGGAGTAGAGAAATAATACGGTGTTTACATGTGCAGGTCTGATGTATTTTATTTATGAGTATGGTATCTGTTTCCATCCATTCACTTGTAAAGGCCTCGAGTTTTTTCTTTGTAGCTCCACTGTACAAAAATACCACATCTTTTCATGACTATAAAAAAGATTTATCTGTATTATTATCTGATCTTTTTTTCTTTTTTTGTGGTGCCGGGGATTGAACTCAGGATCTTGCTCTACTTTCCAGACAGATATTTTTTTCTTCTGAGCTATCTCCCAGGCCCTATTATCTGATTTTTACAAGTTAACCTTATAGTAACTCTGTGGTAAAATAAGGTAGACACGAAGTTGCACTTCCATACAGGTTTGATAACCCCAAAGACCTGGACTACCCTGGACATATATTCAGTAATCTTTTTTGTGTATTCCAAACTCTCTGATTTTCCTCTACAAACATGACTTATACACAATGTTTAAGCAGTCATAACTAATTCTACAGTTCTATAAGTAAAGCTGAAGTTTCTTTTCTGAAGGAAATAGTCATCATTTGTGTACATTATTAAAAAAATGACAAAATATCTGTGACGGTCAGTAGGCAGAAATGGTTATTTCCTGTTCGGATACTTGGCAGTGAAACTTACACTTTGCAAAAGAATATACAGAAGGATAAAGAAAAACAAAAATACGTTGTCAATCACTTTTTAAAATAACATTCATGAGGAGAAATGCCTTGATGGTAATTAAGAGCAAGAAATATTTTATACATCAGGGCCCGGCAGGATGGCTCAGTGGTCTAAAACACCTGCTTAGGAAAGCTTAGGTGGCTGCAGGGACCGCAGTTCAATCGCCGGCACCACATGCTGCGCCAGCCCTGCCCTCAAGGCAGGTTGAGCCGGCCATAAAAATAAACAAACAAACAAAAGTTCTGAAACAAGAAAAAAAGAGAAATATTTTATACATGGCATGATATTTTGTATGAAAATATAGTTGATTTTAAAGAAAGGTGTCTTAGAAAATTGTGGCAAGTTCAGACTTTCATAAAGACCCACAAGAGAGCACTGAGTCACCCAAATTGACATTTGATAATTTTTACATTCATAATTTACATTTTAAGATAAAAATGTAGTCAACTAAATGCCCATAATAGCTGATCTATTAACTATGGATTTAAAGTGTTGAGATGGTAAGGTTTTACCTTAGAAATACTGCACATAGCATATGCTGAGATGTCTAATTAGCAGCAGGAAAGAAACTAAACCTACTTTTAGTAATGAGTATGTGTGTACGTGTGTGTATATGTGTTTGTATGCTTTACAGGGGCTTGTACATGCAAAGCAAGTGCTCTACCACCAAACTACATTCCTAGCCTTTTTTTTTTAAATTGTGTAAATATTTTATTTATTTATTTATTTACTTATTCACTTATTCACTTATTTATTTACTTACTTACTTGTTTAGTTGGTACAGGGTCTTGCTGCACAGCTCAGACCCATAGTGATCCTCCTGTCTCAGCCTCCCCAGAGCTGGGATTACAGGCATGCACCACCACACCCAGACTTGGTGGCCAGCAGGATATGGGACGGGCGCTGCATGCAGTATTCAGGATCCAACCTGGGTCCTTGAGCTTGCCAGAAAGGCGCTTAAGCTGCTGGGCTATCTCACCAGGCCTCCTAGCTATGTTTACATGTTATTTTGAGAGAGGATCTTGCTAAGTTGTCCAAGATGTTCTCAACTTGTGCTTTCCCTGTTTCAGCTTGCTGAATACCTGGGATTAAGGATGCATACCACTGTAGAATTTAAATTACCTTTGTGGAAAACAATACTATTAGAGGCCTCTCTCATTTTTGTAGGGAATATCTAAAGCTCCGTCACATACTGCTAGGCAAGACAAGAAATTGAAACATATAACAAAAGACTAGAAAAATCCGGAGGAAAAAAAAAGCAAAGCTAAAGATGATCCAGAATGTAGAACTATTATTGGCGACTTTGAAACAAGAATGTTTTGTTTTTAAACTATGCTTAACATATACATTAAAATTGAGAAATTAATGAGAAAACTGAAGAAAATTTATAACAAGACAGTTATCTACTAAAAAGAATAAATGAAGTTGAATTGAAAAAGAATTAAAATAAGTATCTAATAGGCTTAAAAGCAGACAGGTTATAAAAAACATATATACACAAAAACTTTACAAAAATGTTCATAGAAGCATTATTTAAAGTAGCTAAAAGCTGGAAATGGTCCAAATTGCCACATGGAAGGATTAGCACAAGATAGCCTATCGCAGAGTGAAATATTCTTTATTAAGTGGAGATAAGCCTCGAAAGTGTGCTAAGTGAAGGAAAACAATGGTAATGGAAATATAATATATTAATGCATTGATACACAGCGTCTAGAAAGGGTAAATTAGAATGCACAAGAAGCAGATGAAAATGGTTTCTTAGAACTAGAGATGGAGAGGAGACTGAAACAATGGACAGCGATACATTTCTTGGCGTAATGGAACGGTTCCAAAACAATAGTTTGGTGATATTGCACACATATATGAATTTACTAAAATTGGCCAGAATTCCCAATTATGGACTATTAACTTATGTTGAGAGAGAGAGAGAGAGAGAGAGAGATGAGAGAAAGAGAGAGACAGAGAGAGACAGAGACAGAGTCTCTAGGTAAATCCAGGAGTGAATTTAGAATACAATCCGAAATTACTGAACACAAAAATTATGAACATGTTTTGAAAACAAACCACCCATTTTTAAGAAAAATGTTTTAGCAAAAGAAACTCTATGTTAAAAATTCAACATAAACTCTTTATAATATAATACTATGGCTTATATATATAACTATGATCCAGAAGTTGGAACTAGCAGGCAGATTTTTTTTTTTTTTTTGTCTTTTTGAGACAGGGCCTCACTGTGCAGTTCAGGCTGGCCTTGAGCTAACTTTTGTAGCCCAGGCTGGTCTTGAACTCACAGCGATCCTCCTGCCTCAGCCTCCCGAGTGCTGGGATTACAGGCGTGCGCCACCACGCCCGGATAGCAGGCAGATTTTAAAGTGGTTATTATAATGAAGCTTGGTGAGGTAAAGAAGACATGCCAGTGATCTGTAAAATGACAGAAAACCACAGTAAGGACACAGAAACTATGAGAAAAGAAATTCTAAAATTTCAAATGAAATCTCCAAATTTAAAAATTATTTGATAGACCTGGTAAAATAATGATGACAGAAGAAACAGTGAACTTAGTGATAAAATAGAAACAATCAAATCTGAAGGACAAACACAGAAAGAAAAAAAAAAATACATATATATATATAAAGGGCCTCAAAGAACAACTGGGCAGTATCACAAGATCTCACATGCTTTTAATTGAAGTTCTGGATTGAAAGGAATCAATGTGTCAGAAAAAAAATACTGAAAGAAATTATCACATTTTCCAAAAATTGGCAAAAGATATAAATATTCAGATCAGCCAAGTGTGCTGGTGCAGGCCTGTGATCCCAGCACTTAGGGGCTGAGGCAAGAGAGTCATCATGAGGTTGAAGCCAGCCTGGGCTGCACACTGAACATAAGGCCGGCCTGAACTGAAGAGCAAAAGTGTGCCTCAAAGATAGATAGGTAGATAGATGATAGATAGATAGATAGATAGGTAGGTAGATAGATAGATAGATAGATAGATAGATAGATGATAGATAGATGATAGATAGGTAGATAGATGATAGATAGATAGATAGACAGATAGATGATAGATAGACAGACAGACAGACAGACAGACCAAAGAGGAGAGGTTTGGTGAATCCCAAATATGATACATATGAAAATATTTAAAAGCATATCATGGTATACCTGTAGAAAATCAAAGCAGAAGAGAAAAATCACACAAGCAGACCGGAAAAAAAAAAATCAAAATTGCCAAGGGAAGCAATGTTTCAAATTATCACAGACTTCCTCATCTGAAACTACAGGAGCTGGAATTCCAGGAAGCGTTATCTCCAACGGGCTAAAAGAAAAACATGTCAACTCAGAATTCAGTCTATAATAAACGACAAAAGCAAAATACCAAGATTCTCCAAGGAAAGAAAGCCAAGGAAATTTGCTAGCTGGCAGATCTGCCAAAATCCTAACTGAAATTATGTGTACTAAAGAAAATGATTGCAACAGAAAAGCCAAACATTCAGTGAAAGATGAATATACTTATTCAATGTAAATATGTGGGTACATCTAAAACATTTTCCCACTAAGTATCTTTAAAGTATAACTAAATCTTTTATTTTATTTTATTTTATTTTATTTTATTTTTCTTGTTTCAGAATCTTTATTTGTTTGTTCACTCATTTTTATGGCCAGTTCAGCCCGCCCCGAGGGCAGAGCTGGCTCAGCATGTGGTGCCGGGGATCGAACTGCGGTCCCTGAAGCCGCCCAGGCTTTCCCAAGCAGGCACTTTAGACCACTGAGCCATCCTGCTGGGCCCCAGTATGACTAAATCTTTAGGTCAAAAATGATGAAGTTAGTTTCTTGGCTCACCTAGGGATGAATCTCAATGAGTCCTCTGAGCTACCTTCAAAAAAAAGATGAAGTTCCTTATAGATTTAGAGAAATAAATGTATACATTGATGCAATAAATGTAGTAATCAGCACATAAAACATGGGTAGGAAGATATGACTATTATATGGCAGAAGGATCTCTACAATTTTATGTGCACTAGTGTATTATTAACTCTCAGTTGAAAGTAAAAGATATATGAGGAACCACTTGGCTCAGAATTACAAGGTTTCCATAATTAAAGCGTAAAGGAAGCAAGACCTTTTTCTTGCACTGCTTCAGCCCTGAATCACTGACCACATAGTAGAGATCTCATAAAACTGAATGCACATGGTGCTTGGCAGCTAGGAGAGGTAGAAGCTGTTGTTATTATTGCATCCAGAATGGTGTCTTTCAAACAGAATCATGAAAGGGTAATGAGCTCATATAGAAGTGCAGAGATTTTTACAACACCCAGACTTGGGCTTGAGTTTCTTAGACTACGTGATTTCTCAGTGTGCCTATGTGTTATGCCACATTATAATAAAATTCAGGGTTTTGGAAAAAATCTGTTATCTATGTATTCGGTACAAGGTCTCACTACATATCTCAGATTCATAGTGATGCTCCTGTCTCAGCCTCCCTAGTGCTGGGATTACAGATGTGCATCACCATGCCCAGTTTTGGAGGCCTGTACAGTGCTCCTGTCGGCACACAGCACTGGGGATCAAACTGAGGTCCTTATGCTTGCCAGGCAGGTGCTTAGATCACTGCACTATCTCCCTGGCCAATAAAATTCCGTTTAAATAAGACTGCCAAGAAGCTTAAAAGAGGATTATATAACTTGAGAATAACATTGAACACAAAGAAAATCCTCAATTTATACAGGTTGTACTTACTGAAGAAGTTATGGAGATTGATGATAGCACAAGTGCTTTAAAATTTGTAATTGATGGCTAAATACATATATAAATATCGTATTATATTCATGTATATGAATTCTGTGCTAATTAGAATTTCCATTCTCCAAGACTGGCTGGTCATTATGTATATAACTCCATTGGATCATGAAAGTCATTTTCAAGATATGTTTTGTGTTTACCTAATAAAATATTAGATTAATATCACAATCTGATCATATACAATGATAGCAACACAAGCCACCAATCCTTTTGCAAAGTCCTTAGGACCTGACATCTTTTTTTTTTTTTTTTTAATGGCCGGCTCAGCTTACCTGGGGTGGGGCTGGTGCAGGATGTGGTGCCAGGAATCAAACCACAGTCCCTGAAATTGCCTAAGCTTTCCTAAGCCGGTGCTTTAGACTGCTGAACCATCTTGCCAGCCCCAGGACCTGACATCTTTTGAATTCACCATGTCTTTCAGAAAATTGTGGATTTTTTGTGTAATAACTCCAGGGGAGTCTGGTTGTAACTTTTAATCCAACACATTAATAATTTTTCCTATAAAAAGTAAAGCCATATTAATACACTGAGCTGTAAAAGGTTTAAGCCAACAGCTTCCGCCATTGCTAGTTCTGCCGATAACACACCGCTGTTATGGGCTATTGGACTATATATACAGCTACTTCCTCTTAGTTCAGTGAGAAGAAATATTTGTACCAATAGTGTCCAGAGAAGTTGTCATGTCTGCATCTTGTACTCTGAACCACTACCAGGAAGACAACAATAGGCACTGTTTTAATTATTGTGGCTGTCCTACTAACATATTTTCAAACTGTCTCATTGTTATTTCTTTCTCACTAAAATTAATAAAATTTTAAAAATAATAATTTTTCAATCATATTTGAATAGTTACACAAAGTAGGATAAATGAACCCTTTCACCTGCTGCATATCACTCAGGTCAGTCAGATTTTATTACTAGTTTCCTATGATACGCACTATGGCGGGTTTAACTAAGGGTCAGCTTGTAGCACCCATCTGAGATGAATCGGTAGGGTTCTGAGCGTGGAAGGCCCACCTGAGTATTGTTGCCAACAGCATAAAAGAAAAATTGAAAAACAGGTAAATAAATGAAACCAGAAATGGAGGGGAAACGCTGTGCTCTCGATTCTCCTGGAAAAGCTTGTCACGCTGGCTTACTGATAGCATCTCAGGTGTTCTCGTCTTCGTAGATGCTCTGGTCCTCTCTGTAGCTGAGGATGGCTGTGGTCCTCCCCAGAGGAGCTCCGATCCTTGCCTGGAGCATCATTTTCTGTCTGCAGTGCAAATCGCTCAGCCTGCTGCACAGATCCTTCATCCTGCTGGCGCACTTTCTAGCTTCGGCCTCTGCCTTTTCGGGCCTTCCCGGGGCAGCTCCTTGATACAGACTTGCATGAGACACTGTCATGGAACGTAGGCCTCCAGCTGGGCTCCTGGAGGGCACTGGTGTGGACTCCCAGCCCTGAGCTGGCTAATTTGGGTCTCTAGCCTGCGGACAGAACTCTTGTGCTGTTTCGAACTTGACTTTTGGGGTCAGTACTATGTAATAATCTTACAAATTAGTATTAAAAATCTATTCCCTTGCAAACCCCGACTACAACATGCACTAATTTGTCTCCACTTTGCAATTTTCAAATTATAAATAGGGGACTTTACAGTCCTGTGATAGCAAACCCTTAAATCATATGTATCATGAGCTGACATTTTCTAAATACTTTACAAATCAACATACTGATCCACCACAAACCTATCAAAGAACACCTTGGTTGTTCCCACTTTATAAACGGGGAAACTGGGGAAAAAGGAAGGACCGGCTCCAAATTTCATACCTAGTGAGGTAGAGGATGGCGATCCCAATCCCGCCCACCTCCCATACCGCCTTTCTGAAGCTGAGTCCTAATTATCTACAATGCAACACATTTAAAGGTCATCCTAAATAACGGTTTCTAAATTCAGCTGGATATCAGTCAGTTTCCGGCCAAAACAACCATTAGAATTGTAAAAAAAAAACCAAAAACTGCTGTCTGTGTGCTCTTGCACTTTGAAAAGAAATAAAAAGCCCCACTCCAAACTCCATGACGGATGTGCCAATCTGTACCAATAACCACACTTGGGCTTCGCTGCCATGCCGACAGTGGAAGAAATAGCAGGGGTGAGAAACTGGTGGAGGAGGCAAACAAGATGGAAAATAACATGCGAAAAGCAATAAACTCCCAAGTGGGCAGCCTGTTCTCATCCCCAGGTGTTCGGCTTTTTCTCCTGGGATAACAAGATGGCAAGTTGTCTGGGCTTGACTAGATCGAAGTCACACGGCGCTGCATCTCCTGGACCTCCTCATGAGGAATTACGTAAAAGTCACATTAGAATGCTGGTTATTGATTTAGAACATTTCTCACCTCTGATTCACTCACTGTATTAAATACAGATTGAAAACCTTTACCAGAATTTTCTGTGGCTTCAATTTGACTACAAACACATAATGGCTTCTTTTGGGGTTGCTATAGCAACCATAGCAAATCAGGACTGCTTCTTTCAACATCAAGTGATCAGAATTTACCCCAAAGAGTTTTGTTCAGAAGCATAGAGTCATCCCTTTCCATCCGAATTCCTCCCACTTAGGTTACTGGTTTTGCAGTACAGGCTAATACAGTTGAAAATGTAGTTTTAAGTGAGATACTTCACCACTAGCCACCTCAACTGGGTATTCATTGTGTCTCTTGCCATTCTGGATATAGTAAAATCCAGGCTATATCTAGGAGGTTGAAAATTATTTTAATTATGTATCTATATTTCTCTTGGAAAACAATCTGCCTTGTTGTGTACTCTTCCTAGGCTCATCTGACACTTTCGACTCTTGTGTAATCACAACTTCGGCTCTTACGTCTGAAAACCAAGTTTATAAGATTAGAGTTGATTCTGTTTGGTGCACTGTTGCTTTACCATAATATTGTATCTATGCTATCCAAAGCACACAGAGAAAGTAAAGAAGAGCAAGAATCAAAGTGTACAAGAAGTTAATACAAAAATAATGGAAAAGCCAAGTGAAACTGTATCCATCTTAAGAGATCTCTGATCCCGAAATAAATAAGAATATAACAGTAGGTGAGATATCTCCATACCCTGCCCTTCAGTAACATCAAGAGATGTTTAATTTTAAAAAGTAACTTAAGATCAAATGGACAACAGCAGAAACAGATGAAACTACACCGATGAAACTTTCTGACAAGTCAGTAATCCCTATTATCACTCTCTGCAAGGGCAGACCTGCCAGCCGTCACCACTGCTGTGCAGAGAGAAATAGACTCCTGGCTATAGAACTGAACCAATCCTGGCCTCAGAGGGGAGATCGCAGCAAGGGTAGGCACCTTGATAGGTACTTGGATCATTTGTCCTCATTTGATGTTATCTTAAACTGTGTGACTTAGATCACCTCTTTTCTCATAATGGTAAAGCATCCACTTTCACTCTACTAGTTAGAGATTAGATGGGACTCAAACCGTCTAGGTCCCTTGGAAGTATGTGCCCCTCACACACCTGGGAAACGCTGCCGGCCAAGGGGCCTCCCACCCCTGGGAGAGACAGCACTTCTCTTTGTCTTTTAACTGAGGTAGGCATTTTCCAAAGTGGAATAGCGTCGCTGCCCTTCCAACAGAGACTGCTCAGCTGCCTTCTTGTAAACTTTAAAACACGCCATCCAAAGGAGAAAAGAAAGAAAGGAAAATGTACTTTGGACTAAGGACTGGCAGACTGGGAACAAAAGTGCAACTTATTCATGTATTTGTTTGTTTTAGAAGGGAATGGCAATTAAGCTGCATTTACCTTTTCATGATGATACTTTTAAAATTTCTCAGCTACACTCACCAGAACTGAGACAATTCTGAATACAAACTACAAAACTGAATGCCTGTTTACCATCTAAGAAAATATTTTTTGTCCCATCATAAATGCATTTTGTACTATGGCTTGGTTTTTCAATGTTTGCATGCAAAGAGACTTGGAAAAAACCTCTTTCTGCTCTCATTGCTTGATGTAACTTGTGCTGAAATATTTAATTCACATTATATTGTTAGGTAAGGATAAATAAAGCAAAATTGCATCTTAACCAACTAAAGGGACTTGGATCCTGCTAGTTAAATGACTACAAACAACACACAAAATAATATTGATATATTAGCATCAGCAACTCTGCAATGCAATTTAGTTATTTATAAATTAATCATGTGTTAAGATGTCTTGACATCTTAAGACCTTTAGGATAACTTTACTACACTAGGTTAGCACAACTCTCAAAATAAGGCATATGAATATCGTTGTAAAAATCATAGTAGTTCATTGAATCAGAACTGAGAAAAAAATTGTACAAATGACTTTAAACAGATGGCTAAGGAAACCCCAACTCCCTAAGCTTTAATTTCCCAAAGCAAGCAGAACCTAATAAAAGACCATAGTAAACACAAGAAATTATTTGTGTGAAAACAAAGCCTTTTGTTCTTTAAGCTAGCTCTTTCATAAATTTTACAAAGAACATATTTTAAGCTTTCTCATTTTATTTATTCTATGTTAGGGTTTTATTAATTATATACTAGTGTGTCTGTGATACATAACAGTTACATTTATTTTGGGGAAGATATAGCTATAGCTATAACTATAGATATAAATACAGATAGTTTTTTTTTTTTTTTTTTTTTTTTTTTCCTGAAAACAAGACCTGCCTAAAAAAATAATCTGCCCCAAGGGCCAGCCAAGTAGCTCAGCAGATTAAAGTGCCTGCAAGCAGATGCATAGGCCAGGGTTCGATCCCCAGGCCTGCTATGCTGGCCCCACCCCCAGGGCATGCTGATATGGCAGTCAAGATGGGGCGTGGTGGTGCACGCCTGTAAGCCCAGCTATTGGGAGGCTGTAAATAGGCAGATCACTACGAGTCTGATCTAGTAGTGAGACACTGGGCATCCTGTAGACCCTTCCCTAAAATACAAAAATGTTACATAACATAAAATAATCTGCCCCTGACTACTAGAAATTAGAGTCCAAACCCCGCTAGGCCTGTCCATGCCTTACCTGCCTTACAGAGGAGCCACCAAGCAAGAGCGCAGCGTCGGCAGCTAAGGCAGGAGAGACTGAGCGGGGAGGGCACTTTTAATCTCTAGTTTTCCAGGCTGATTACTTTCCAACTAGGTCGTATTTTCTGGTCTTTCTTTCTTTCTTTCTTTCTTTCTTTCTTTCTTTCTTCCTTTCTTTTTAAAATCTTTTTTAAAATTACTTTTAATAAGAAATAACAATGTGACAGTTTCAAAACACGTTAGTAATACATTCCCAGTAATTGATACGATGCACATTGTTGTCCTCATAGTAGTTATTGAGAGCACAGGATGCAGACATGATACTTATTCTAATCATTATTGGTCCAAAAATTTCTTCTCATTGAATTAAGAGAAAGTAGTTGTATACATAGCCCAATCTTCCATAATCGTAGTGGGTAGTGGGTTATTGGCAGAACTGGCAATGTTAGAAGTTGTTGATTTAAGCCTTACTAAGCCTTACTAAGTAAGCTCAGCATACTAATCTAGCTTTCCTTTTTATTAAGTCTTATTTTCAGAAAAAGCAAGCCTGGATATACAGTCAAGATCATTTCCTATTCTTTTATTCCCCTAACCTTCCCCCTCCCCAATTCTGTTGCTCCCTGCCCTCATCTCCAAAAAGACTGCCTCCTTGTTATCCTTTCTTTATTTTACTCTTCGATTCATTTATATTTTGGATTTCTGATATAGGAGAAATCATGCAGCATTTTAACTTTTGTCAAGACATTTTTAAAAATGTGCTTTGCAAATGTAATTTTTCCTTGGAACAAGCAAACCCTTTGGACTAGCCTTTGGGTTTAGGTCATTCGAAATTATGCCCATGTACCTACATATCAACCACGGCCACAAGTGTCTGGATGATGATGGGCCGTGGGATGCTGTACCCAAGGGCAGGGGCTTCACTGGTGATAGGAACAGTGGGACTGGAAACCGAATTCTTTATGAGTGTCTTCATTGGCCTTTGCCACGGAGCAGCTAATACTAGACATGTAAAGGATCATTAAAGTGAGTATGGGCTAGGAAACTTGAAATTGTGTATTAGATATGACTTTCCCAACAGTTCAGAAGTCAGTTGTATGTAACATCACACCAAGTTTATTGTCACCTACGCAGCAGATTTACCATAGTTTCGTGCCAGGACACCTACTCTTCAGCTAATTCATGTAGAGGTCTAGAACTCAAGGAAAGCTTCATGGACCATGTTCACAAGTATTTCATCTGTGTCATGCAGAGGCAAAATAAAGTGTTCCCACCACCAAACACGTCCGCATATGGGACATCAGAGGCCACGGGTGGTCAATCTTTTTCCATTCTGTAACAGGGCATAACAAGTCATTCTTTCTTGTGTCTAATTAGACTCGACTTGGTTAAACTCTCCTGCTCCTGAAAATACTTCAGACTCTTATTGTTGCCTGAAGACACATTTTAAGAACTGTACTTATAAAATTAATTCATACTTTCTGTTATAAATGATACCCAATTAGAACAAAAAGCTAAAAGTCAAATTCTCTTGTAGTCCATATATGAAGGATTGCAAAATTCCTAAGATGCCAAGTGGGCCTTACAGAGTTAAACTTCTCACAAGTGACTAACAAAAAGAGGCATAAACTTAAGAAGTAATGTTCTCAGGCCAGTAGAACTCAGGAAGCTGGGGCACAAGGATCACCATGAGTTCAAGGTCAGCCTGGGTTATATAAGAGAATTCAAGGCCAGCCTGCATTACACAGTATCTTCCTTAAAATAAAGTAATATAAGATAAAATAAAATAATCACTTAACTAATCCCTTCTGTTCTAATTTTACAATCAACTAACTGAGCTCCGGATTAATTTCATATCTTATACTCAACTATCTACACAGGAGAATGGACTGGTCATAGGACTACAGTTCTTCAATTAGTGGAAAAATTGTATTTCCCATTAAACTCGGATAAATTTGCACATAATTTTAGGAATCAGTTGTGTGAGCTTCACTTACACAGATCTGTCCCTTGCAAATGCATCCGTTCATCTAAATTGACAAAACCTTCAGAGTTTCAAGCCCAGACAGACTCAGGGCCAGATCACATGCTGAGACTAATTCCCCAAAGGTTCTCTGGGGCATCTGGCAAGCCATCTGCAAGCCCAGCCCCAGCAGCACAACCCTCACAGTCAGGGGCCGCCTTCACACTCCTGCAAGCCCTGAGCAGCAGCACCAACTGCAGTACCCAGCATGGTTGGTGACTTGGCCTTATGCACAGAAGTTTCCCCCACATGGTACGCATTATTGACACCTAATGGGTGAGAAAATGAACTTGTGTGGTCTTCTCAGCCTAGCGTAGGTCAACTGTTGTTTTAAGTGAGAAAGACTAACTTGTATAAGGTCAATAGTTATCACCTTCCTGTTGCCATCAAGTATATGAAGGCAATACACAAAAGAGACCGTTTTAAAAATATCCCGGCTTGTCTCACTCCCTGTTCGTCTTGGCAGCTGCTTCTGGTTGAGGGCCATTGGCACCTAAGGCAAGAAGACGGTGGCCACAAAGGAGACGAGAAAATCTTTGGAGTTTATGAACTCCAGGCTCCAACTTGTTATGAAAAGTAGAAAGCATGAGCTGGGGTACAAGCAAACGCTAAAGATGATCACACAAGGCAAAGTGAAACTGGTTATCCTTGCCAACAACTACCCAGCCTTGAGGAAATCTGACATAGAGTTCTATGCCATGTTGGCCAAAACTGGCGTCCACCACTACAGCAGCAATGATATCAAACTGGGCACAGAGTGTGAAAATTACTACAGAGTATGTGCCCTGGTGACCACTGATCCAGGAGATTCTGATGTGATTAGAAGCACATCAGAGCAGACAGGTGAAAAATAAGCCAAGCAAATCCCCCCCCCCCGGGGGGACTGGAGCTTGAACTCATGACCTTGCACTTGCCAGGCAGGCACTTGTCCCATGGAGCTATCTCCCCGGCCCCCAGAACTGTTCATTAATAAAACCTGCCAGAGCTTGAAAAAAATAAAATAAAAATAAAAATTTCCGAGATTTAGTTGCTTGAGAAAGAGGGAAAGAAGGAAAGAGAGAGACGTAGACAAAGACAGAGACAGAGACAGAGAGAAAGAGATCAATTTTCATATCTTATACTCAACTATCTACAGTTTTCATAAAGGCATGTCAAATTTTTTTCCTGTGTAAATTCTCTGTCTTGATCATCTGACAACGGAGTTGTAAATGCATCAAGATAGGACACTGTAAATGTATTTTATCTATGTTTCTTGTGATATCTTGAGGACTGTTTGCCCTTCCCACCATATGGAGGGAAAAGTGAGAGATCCTTGCTTTGCAGAACTACCACAAATAGTACCATGAGTCCACAACAGCTAAGAAAGAGGAAGCCCTCCTCTACGAGGTTCCACATGCATTTCAGATTAAATTGATTGATGTCTGGAGAATCTCTAATATGCATGTTCAGTATATACCGGGATCCCCAAGATTTATATTCATGAAAATGTTGCACTAGAAGAAGGCTTCATGTGTTTATTTGAAATCATGTGGAGACAGACAAGTGGACGGTCACTTGTTCCTCATGTCGTTATCATTAAAAGCTGAGGTGGGCCGGGTGTGGTGGCGTGCATGCCTGGAATCCCAGCCCTTGGGAGGCTGAGGCAGAAGGATCGGTGTGAGTTCATGACCAGCCTGAACTGCCCAGCAAGACCCTGTCTGTCTCAAAAAGACCAAAATAAATAAATAAATAAATAAATAAATAAATAAATAAATAAATAAATAAATAAATATAAAAAATAAAAAATAAAAAGCTGAGGTGCTTGCTGCAAAAATTAAGATAGTATCTGAAGGCCTCCATTCTCATTGCATGGTAGGTAAAAAGAGAATTGTAATTTAATTCAAATATATCAGCCTCAGAACTCTTGTAGTTTGTTGACCATCAGTATCCTTTGAAATATGATTAACCAAGGGCTGCTGTTGCCATGTGTATCCATCAGTCCTAGGGAAAGAAAGATGATGCTTCTATTCCTAGAAACTAGCTGCATTGTTCCTGGAGAAGCAACCATAATGTCCCTCTGTGAACTGAAAGATGCTATTTGGCTGACTTAGACTGATAGTTCAAGTCCCACTGACTGAATTCACAGGGCTTATATGTATTTTTCTTGGTGTGGTTGTTTCTTTGCTTGGTATGGTCTTTTTAATCTCCCTTTACTAACCCCATCTCCCCGCGTCTTTCCTATGGTCTCTCAGCTCCAAAGTGAACTCTCTTCCCTGGCCTGGGACTTCATGGTAAACATTCATTATTAGCGATTTTACATCTTCATTGCACTCTGATCTTCTACTGCAGAATAGTTTCCTGTTGGCGGGTAGCTGTAGTTGGAGAGTAATTGAACATAGCTACTTTGTCCGGACTCCCATCTGGAAGTCAAGTCAGAGGATGGACTTGTGATCTAACCTTGGCATATTGACCACTCCTTTTCCACACAGCAAAGGTTCCCAAGCAAGGCAAAAGCAAAGGGAACAGTGGTTACACACAGCAGTGTCAACACCACAGCAGGACCCTCCTGAGGTTGCTCCAGGCTTGCCACAGTGCAAGCATTCCTGTCCGCCTCAGAGCTCCGGGGGTCCTCCTACCCCCACACCTAACCCCCTACCTAGCTTCCAACTGGTTTTGAGGGTGCTCGATACTTTCGAAACAACTGCCATGTTGATTAATTGAATTAATGGGCTTTAGTTGCTGGAATTCCTCACTAATGCATCACGTTCCTGGCTTATACATTTTTCCCCTAATTTTTATATTTATATTGTGTCCCACAGCAAGATTTTAAGTTGCTTTGTGAATATTACATAGTTAATACTGAATGTTGCAAGGAATTAGAAATCATAAGCTAGAGGGCGGGCCTGGTAGCTCAGTGGAATGAAGCCCCTGCTTAGGGAGAGCGCAGCGCCCTGGATTCCATCCCCAGCATGCCGTGCGGGTCCTGCCCCCAAGATGCGCTGAGACAGTGATTGAGACTGGGCGTAGTGGTAAACGCCTGTAATCCCAGCACTTGGGAGGCTGAAAACAGGAGGATCACTGTGAGTCTGAGACTCTGCCCAGTGGTTCTCAACCTTTCTAATGCCGGGAGCGGCAATACAGTTCCTCATGTTGCGATGACCTCAAACCAAAAAATAATTTTGGTGGCTACTTCAACACTGTAATTTTGCTACAGTTATGATTTGGAATGGCTTTAAGCGACCCCTGTGTTTTGGTCATTCGACCCCCGCCGGGGTCGTGACCCACAGGTTGAGAACCGCTGCTGTAGACTCTCCTAAATTCAACGGGGGGGGGGGGATAAAGAAATCATAAACTAAAGGAGAATTTAAAACGAAGTTGGAGAAGAAGTGGGTGCTATACCTGGAACTTGCCACGGGCTATGTTGCAAATGAATCGAGACTAGAACAAGGTTTACTTGTTCTGTTCTTTATGACTTTTCTTCTAGAACAAGCTTCTTTCTTGCTCGTTAAGCAATTAAAAGAAAATAACATCAAGACTAAAGTATGAATCATATTCTCAGATACTTATTCAAGAAGAATAGAACACGCATTCAAACAAAGAATGTTAAAAGCATTTACCAAGTACTCTAACAAAACAATAGAACTGTATCTGGCATTTTAGAATGTCATACGGAGAAGCTGATGGAACACAAGAAATAATTCCCAAGAATGTGCCGAAGGAAAGTCATTTCCCATAAGAACTCCAGGAAATATCCTTCTATGGTGACGACTGCAGCAACTGAGATACTATTCGTAATCCTTCATTTATCATGAGCTGTATGGAGACATTGCCATGCTAAACAGAAAACCTTTTTCTGTTTCTTCTCTAAGACAGCTGTAAGACTTAAAGTTCCAGGACCCATTACAAAGCAAGTATGGTGGGGTCAGGGAGACAATTTGCCTACGCGTAAAGTGTAGCAGGTTAAAGTAAGGACTGTGCTGAGGTTACTGTCATTCCTACTGGAGAAGAGACCAAGGACAAAGCCACCAGAGTGATGAGCCCATGTTTTACTTGTTCTGTGCAATCTTTAACATGGTTATGGAGCTGGACTCAAATGAAGGTCAAAGCATAGGGCTCCTGGCAGCGATTCTTATCTCTGGAATTTCAAGCTAATTCCATGGAGAAAAGATTTCCTGCTCTGGGTTTTAAATCATAAATATCAACGAGCAGAAATTTTATCTGCCATGTTTTCATGATCTTCTACCTGTGCTCTATCTGCTAGCACATCGATGGTTTTCTCCTAGAATGACTAGCAGAAACTATTGATAACAATGTTCAGACGTATGATTTCAATCTTTTGGCAAGTGGATTTACCATTTAGACCGTAGATGTCAACTGTAATTATATACTTGAATATGTTCACGTACATGATGGACAAAGCTTTCATCTTCAGATATAAAGACTTTGGAGAGATGAAAACCAGAAGAGGGTCAGCTTTTGACAATCATCTAGATATAGTAGTAGGAAAGGGATCAGAGCAAAACAAGTGTGAGATCTCTCAGTGGTTTCTTACCACTGAGACAAAACTGTTTAGAATTATATGCTAAGTGTGATTCATAAAATAAAATTAGGTCAGCAAATCCAGAGTCTTCTACAAGCTCAAAAAGATCCTTGAAACATGTTTTTTTGTTTTTTGTTTTTTAAGGAGAGGTCTATTTTTTGTTTTTGGTGCTGAGGACTGTAGCAGTGCCATTAATCAAAATTACCCTCGATTATTTGTAAATAAGTTTATTGATAGTTGGTCCTCTGTGGAGGACACATGTGAAATGGTTCCAGGATTTTCCGGTCACTGCCTTCACTCTGCCACTGTGTGATTTCCCTTGCTTACCTCTTACCAGTAAGTCAGGCAGCTCTCAAAGTTGTTGGGTCCCTTTCGATTGTTAAAACCCCAGGCTTCTATTGCATCTGTGAACCTCAGCCCCATTCCCTTTCACAGGCAATCCCTTCCCTTCATCCTCCTTCACAGCTTTTCTTTATCTTGTCCAATACTACGAAAAAAGATACAGACCGGAAAGACAGCGAGGGTCTCAAGGAACTTGCCGCTGGCCCATGGTTCACTGAGCTTCCTCAGGTGGGTCACCTGGCTCTGATTTCCTTCTAGAAAATTCTTGAAATTTCCTTCTAGAAACTTCTGAGGACACTGTGGGATCTCTGTTGCCCCCACTAACTACACTCTGGCTTGGTTCTTGGAACCCTCCAACAGTAGCTGTCCTGGTGACATGCCACACAGCTCTTTGCAAACTGAGCTACCAGGTTAGCAAGAGCCCAACCACACTTTACAGTGTCTATTTAACCTGAGGAACTCTCCCATTTTTGCTACACAAAGGTGCAGGGACAACACATATTTCCCTCTCCTCTGCCCATTTATTCAGAACTTTCCATTTTCTTTACTCCCCCCCCCCAATAACCAGGGATCAAACTCAGGACCTTGCACTTGTCAGGCAGGCACTTAGGCCACTGATCTATCTCCACAGCCCTCCATTTTCTTTGTCTGGTCACGTTTTGTCTCCGCACTGTTATGGCATAGAGATGGACCTGCAAGCTCATAGAGGAGAGGACTGGAGAGGAAAAACCTGCAGTCACTTTCTGGGTGACTCTCTCCCACCTCCCCTCACTTGGTCATGGGAGCTAAGAAATGCTCACAGGATTTTTAAGGAAACATTTCCCCAACTCCCTTCTGTGGAAAGCAATGCCAGTCATTCACATCAGGCAGCTGGCTCTCTTTCTCCACACATCCTCTCCAGAATTTTGAGAAACAGTAAATAGGGTGACGACAGGGACAGGAAAGCTGACAGGGGAGAACCAGCAAAGCCATCACAAGTCTCAAGAGGACGGATACTGTTCTTGGTTGCCACTCAGTGAAGGAAAGGAAAAGAAAAGAAAAGATGCTCTAGGAGTCTTACCTACTTTTTTTTCTCTTTGTTTCACCTGTCTCCCATTTTTTTATCCCCTTCCTTCTATTCTTCTTTTTCTTCCTCTTCCTCCTCCTTCTCTCTCATGTTTTCCATCTTCATCTCTCTTCTTCTAGTTGTCTTTTTTCCTCCCACTTTCCTTCTGAAGTGTGGCACAAAAATCTGTAGCATTACATATCTAGAGGATAAGCAAAGATTACATTCATTACAACCGGAATTTTGAAATTGTGAGAAACTGAAATAGCAGGTTGTCTAGAGTTATCTGTGTTTTAAACTTACTTACAGTCAAATGACCTTAAACTAAGCAAACAGTAATTTAGCACTATAGAAAGAACCTGTGCAAGGTGGTGGTGGCACAGGCCTATAAGCTCAGTACTTGGGGAAATTAAAGAAGATCACAAGTTTGAGTCCAGCCTAGACAACTGAAGGACTTGGTGAAAACTTTCAAACTATCTCAGTGCATAAGTCCCGGGTTCAGTCCTCACTGCCATCAACGTGAAAATCTGATGTTCGTATCTTCAGTAGGAAAAAGATTCCCAGTTATGTAATTATCTTTTCCCCCCAAACTTTCAGAAATAATTCTTTTGTTTTCTATTCTGTTCTCTTCAGTACCAGGGATCAAACTGAACTCTGGACCATGAGCTTTCTAGGCAGGTGCTTAAGCCACTGAGCTATCTCCCTGGCTCTTGGATTTTCTAGAAGAGCGTTTTTCTTTCTGCCTCATGAATAAGGGTATCCAAATACACATATTTGTAATTCCATGCTTGGACCCATGGATGGTACATTAGACCACTGAGATAGTACTGATTGCATAGTTGAAAAACACCTCATGTATTATCTTAGTCTGTTGTACACAGCCAAAAAGTTATTCTAAACTGGTGACAGTAATATTGAGCAATCTAATTTTATGGTGCAATCATTTGGTTATCCCTCCTGGGATATAATAGAGATTGGTATCTTTTATAGTAGAGATTTTGAAAAAGTTGATTAGTCTAGTTTTTGTTAGTCTTTTTGAGTATGCTTGAGCATAATTTAATCAAAAAAGCTATTTATAGGCCAGCTGGATAGCTCAATAGATTAAGCTTCTGCTTTGGCAAGCACAGGGACCAGGGTTCAGTCTGAGCTGTGCAGTAAGACCCTGTACCAAATACGTATGTGAAAAAGAAAAGAAAGCTGTTTATGTTCCATGAAAGCAAAACACCTCTTTAAGACTAGCCTCAGTGGGTTTTATAGGGCTGAATTTACCATGGACTTTTACAAGACTGTAGAACAGAAACTGCAAGTTCTCAGTACAATTGTATATCTTTAATCTCAAAAGACATTTACCCCTAATTATGTGAGTCTGACATTTTTCCAATTGTGAAGCATATACATAAATTAAACTATAAAAACTTTCACATCTGGTTGCGCTCTGCTTCATAGAGAAAAACAAGTATAACTCCAGTAATCACAAATTTCTCAGCAGGTAAAGATATTGAATATCTAGGGCCAGAGAGAGCACAGTAGTATAAACACCTGACCTTGACAAGTGCAAGGTCCTGAGTTCAATCCCTGGTACAAAAAGAAAAAAGGGAGAAAAAATTGAATGTCTAAAGCTAGGCTTTACCAGTGATGATAAGCCCAGTACCTATGTTATAGAGTAATAGCATCACAAAGCTTTTCTGCCGGAGGGTTGTGAATGTAAGCTAACAGACCGACAATTGGAGAAAAAGAAGGGCTATAAGGATAGCCAATATTTTGGACCTAGCCCTTCAAGGTCAATAAAGACCCAGGATATAAGAGAACCTGTGCTGTAATATCCTGTAACTCAGAGGTGTCCCAAATTTCCTGGTCAAGGAGAATATGGGACCTCAGAGGAAAGGGATGAATGAACTGCAGTGCGTCTAAGGAGAGTCACCCAGAGAAAAACATTCTCTCAGGCTTTCACAGAAAGCAAAATGGCCAAGCAATGGCCGTGACTCATCCCGAAGGCTGACACTAACAACAGTTCTACAAAGTACTGTCTATGGTCTCAAATTTAATCCTGACGGGATTTGACCCTGGAAGATACAAAAAAAAGAATGTTTAGTTATACAGGTCTGGCTTTGACTTGCCCTTGACCACCCAGCAAGAAAAAAAAAAAAA
>PVJA010018712.1:0-39445 GCA_004027025.1 Myocastor coypus
CATGCCAAGGAGGAGTAAGATGAGCGAAGGGCGCCTTCACCTTGGGCGTGAACATGTACTTCAGGCCATTGGTGGCTCCATGGAGGGTGAGGCCTCTGACCAGGTAGATGATGAGCACACAGTAGGGCAGCAGCGCAGTGAAATAGGCCACCTGTGTGCCAGAGGACAGAGTCAGATCCTGCAGAGGAAGTGTGGCAGACCCTAATCCCTGGAAGCACCCCAGCCCATTGGGTGTTCAGGCTGCAGCCTTGGTTGGATCAGGGTCTGACTGCACTGGCGAAGTGGGCTGGTGGCTGTGGTTGTCCAGGTCTAGAACTACCAAGAAATTCTTAATCAGAATTCTTAAGCACACAGCAGAACCTCTGAAAACAGCAAACAGAGTTGCTTCACGTATGAGTTCCCTGAGAGCTTGAGTCCGCCTGTGAGGAACAACGCTGGTAACCCTTCTCAGGAGGGCTGAGTTATAGTCTGGCTGGTCCCTCAGATACTGGAGTGGAGGATCCAGACAAAAAATGACACAGGAGATCAAAGAAGAAAGGAACAAGAAGCCTAATGAATGAACAGAGGCCATGCAGGGTGTGAAAGGCCGCTTCAGCAAGGAGTCGGGGTGGAAAAGAAACAGGCAGAAACCCTGGCAGTACTGCCTCACTAAATCACAAATGCACCTGAAAGGCTAGATGATTGGAAAGATCAGTAAGAAAAACATCAAGCATTGAAGCCGGTGTTTTTATCAGGATGCACAGATGGTTCAGCAGCATATGTAAACCAACTATGGATACAATATGCCGCATAAGTGGGATCAAACAAGAATCACACCATCATCTCACTGGGTGCTGAAAAGGCCTGTCATAAAATCTACTACACCTTCATAATTAAAAAAAAAAAAACTTTGAGGCTGGGCGTGGTGGCACACACCTGTAATCCCAGCGCTGGGAAGGTTGAGGCAGGAGGATTGGTATGAGTTTGAGACCAAACTGGGCTACAAAAAGTGAGCTTAAGGCCAGCTTGAACTGCATAGAGAGACCCTGACTCAAAAAGACAAAAAAAAAAAAAAAAAAAAAAAAAAAACTTTGAAAATGTAATGGGAAGTGCCTGAAAATCTTACAGTAAAAATTAAAGACCAACCAATGGCCTGTCCTTATGCTCACGCTGCTTGTCCCGGAGCCTGCGGAGCTCAGCAGGCTCAGCTGCCTGCATCGTGCAGCTGCATCCAGATAGCCTGCCAGGTCGACATGACTGCATCCAGCCACAGGGTCTGTGGCTCTCAGCCTAAAGTATGTGCATACGTAGCTTGGTTTCAGCTTGCTGCCAGGGCTACGACTTATGCCCAGAACATGCTGGCCAAGTCAAGGATGCATTCAGCGGCAGCCTAAACCCTTTTCCCAGAATGCTCCCATCTCATGACCAGCAATTCCTTTCAACTACATCTGCTGAAAACACATCTACCTGACAATATGCGACTTAATTTTTGCAACCCATGTGACCAATCGCGCAATAGTCAGGTATCAGCTGTATACTTCCTGCTTGCAGTCTGTATTTAAGCTGAACTCAAAACTAACTCTGGGCTAATGATTTGGAATGGGTTCCCATAAGGCTCCTGCTAGCATGACATTAAAGCAACCTTCCAAAACTTCTTGGTGCTGAGCATTTTCCTTTTGGGCCTGGATTTTTCCTGCAACAGAAATAGGTATAGAAGAACTTTACCTCAAAAGGATAGAAGTCATATATTACAAACGCACAACCAATATCATATTAAATGGGGAAAACTAAGACACTTCCCTCTGTAACAAGACATGCTATTCACATTTTCCACTCCTGGTCAAAATATTACTTGGAACTTTAGCAAGAGCATGAGGCAAGGAAATGAAATGAAAGAGATACATGCTAGAAAGGAGGAAGTCAAATAATCTCTTATTGCCGAACATATAATTGCTTTTTTTTTTTTGCAGGATCAGGGTTCGAACTCACAACCTTGCAGTTGCCAGGAAGGCATATGTGCCACAGAGCTATCTCCCTGGCCCCTAGAACATAATTCTTTACATAGATGTCTTAGCTGCTCTTTCACTGTGAGAATAAAACGCCCAATGCCCACAAGTTAGAGGAGAGAAGGGTAATATTAGCTCACACTCCATAGAGCTTTCAGTCCACAGTCCACTTATTCCAAGGCAGGTTGGCATAGCAAGAGGACACGGCAGAGGAGAAACAGTCTATGGCAGGTCAGACAGGAAGAAGCTATTGCTCGATGCAGGAGGAGTGATACATATGCCTAACATTGTACCTTTAGGCCACGTCCACAAAGCCACACCTCCCCCCGCCAGGCTTCACCATTAACATTATGCTCAGTATGAAGCACTCCAGTGATAAGCATCAGACACCTATGATCCAGCCACCAGCTAAAAGCCTCGCCTGTGAGGCCTGAGCTTCATTTAGGGTACATTTAGACACAAACCATAATAATAGAAGACCCGGGGCTGGGGAGATAGCTCCGAGGCACAAGTGCCTGCTGGGCAAGTGCAAGGTCGTGAGTTCAAACCCTGGTCCCACAAAAAAAAAAAAAAAGAAAAAATAATAATAATAGAAGACCCCAAAAGTTCTGCAAGAAGTATTTTAAGGCCTGACAAGTTCAGCACAGGAGCAGCATACAAAACCAATGCACAAACATCGATCACATTCCTATACACCAATAATGAATCCGCTGAAATCAGGCAAACAACTCTGTTCACAGTGCTCCCACCCCTGTATTTAAGGGCCTGGAAAACAACCTCACCAAGGAGGTTAAAGACCTGTATAATGAAAAGTATATAGTTCTGAAGAAAGAAGTTAAATAGGACACTAGAAAATGGAAGCCATACAACCAATAGAGAGCTACAGAGTCAACACGACCCCTATTCAAACACCAACTACATTCTTCACAGAACCAAAAAAAAAAAAAAAAAAAAAAAAATCAGTCCTAACTTTCATTTGGTTTCTGGAAAGACTCAAAATAGCCAAAGAAACCCTGAGAAAACAGAGCAATGCAGGAGACATTAGTATGCTTCAAGCAATACTACAAACTGACAGCCACACAAATAGGAGGGCGCCAAGGCAAACTCAGACGGAATAGAACAGAGGCACAGAAGCAAATCAAGGCACCTATGGCCGTTGGTGTCTTCCTTTCCTTTAAGGTTTGCCAGAGAAAAGACGGCCTAAGAAATGAGGCTGGAAACACTGACAAGCTGAATACATGAAACAAGACCCCATCTCTCACCCCGGACTAACATCAGAAATAGTGGGCATAGCTCAGTGGCACAGTGCCTGCCTGGCAAGTGCAAAGCTGTGAGTCTGATTTTGGTGTTTGTTTTTATGTATTTGGTATAGGGTCTCACTGTGCAGCTTGGACTCCCCAGGGCTAGGATTACAGGTGTGTATCACCATGCCCAGTTTCTGGTTGGCTCAGAGTGTCCCCCCTGGAGGTGGAGCCAGCACAGCATGTGGTGCCAGGGATTGAACCCTGGTCCCTGCACTTGCCTAAGCAGGTGCTTAGTCTGCTGAGCTATCTTGCCAGAATTCGATTTTTTAAAAAAGTAAACTTTGGGGGCCTGGTGGGATGGCTCAGTGGTCTAAAGCGCCTGCTTGGGAAAGCTTGGGCAGCTTCAGGGACCGCAGTTCGATCCCCAGCACCACATGCTGCACCAGCCCTGCTCTCGGGGCGGGCTGAGCCGGCCATAAAAATAAATGAATAAACAAATAAAGGTTCTGAAGCAAGAAAAAAAAAATTTAAGCTGGGCGTGGTGGCTCACGCCTGTAATCCCAGCACTCGGGAGGCTGAGGCAGGAGGATTGGTGCGAGTTCGAGACCAGCCTGGGCTACAAAAGTGAGCTCAAGGCCAGCCTCAATTGCATAGCAAGACCCTGTCTCAAAAAGACAAAAAAAAAAAAAAACTTTATCTATGTTATGGCGGTTCAGCCTGCCCTGGGGCTGGGGCTGGCGCAGCATGTTGTGTCCAGGATCGAATCACAGTCCTGCAGTTACTTAAGCTTGCCTCAGCAGGCGCTTTAGACCACTGAGCTATCTCGCTGGCCCAGCACTTGATTTTTGATTTATTTCAAAAACCAAACCAAAACACAAACCAGAAACACTAAAGCTTCTGGAAGACTACACAAGGAAAATACCTGAAGCCACAGGCACGAGCAAGGACTTCCTGAGCGGGAGTCCCCAGCACAGGAAATAATCCACGGAATCAACAAATGCTATTGCATCAAGTTAAAAAGTTTCAGCAAAGCAAAGACAACCTAGAGGAGACACAAAGTCCTGAATAGGAACCAGACTTGGGAGCCACTGTTTGGATACAGGATCAGTAACTAGAACACGTAAGGAACTTAAAAATCAAGCCCCATGAGACAATCTAAGAAAAGAAGTGAACAAGTGTACGGAAGAGCTATTTCTTAGGGAAATTCCAGTGGCCAAAAGATATATGAAAGATGTTTAACACCTCTAGCCATGACAGAGAAATGCAAATTAAAAGCACATTCAGATTAAGCTTTCGCAGTCAGAGTGGCTGTCATCAAGAACATCGCAGTGAGTGCTGGCCGGGCTCAGGGAAGGCCCCCTTTTGCATTGTTGGGGGGAGCAATGAAGACTCGGACTGTCATGTGGAAGTCAGTGTGGAGATTCCTCTAAAGATTAAACTAGAAGCACAGTGGACCCAGGGCAGTGCTCTCGGGCCTGCTCCTGCCGAATTAGGGGCTGCACCCCGTACTGAGGCATGTAGTCCATGTTCATAGTGGTGTGGCTCACAGTGGCCATGCTGTGTAGACACCTGGGTGCCCCTCAGCACAGAACGGGTAATGACGGCACATACAGACGGAAGGACTGTGGGCTAGTACCATTCATTGGGACCTTCTGGAATTCGAAACCATTGCACTGGATGAAATTAGCCAGCTGTGGAAAGTTAAATAGTGTGTGTCTTCTCTGACGTGGGTTGTCTTTTTTTTTTTTTTCTCAGAACCAGGGATTGAACTCAGGCCCTTGCACTTGCCAGGCAAGCGCTTATTCTACTGAGCTATCTCTCCAGCCCTGTGTGTCTTCTCTGAGAAATCTAAAAAATACACGTAGACGGACAGGCAGGTATAAACAAAAAGATGACCCAGGAAACCGGAAGGTAGGTTTCTGGAAACAAAAAGGTGGTGCAAGGGAGGAGGACAAGAAAGGGAAGTGGGGAGAAGGAACTGAAGCCACAGACTTCCCCAAGTAACCTGCATCCCCAGGCCCTGCCCGGGGGCACTAACGAAATGAAGCTCGGGAACCGCAGGCGACAGTCGCAGCCTATTCTCCCAGGGCAGGCAATTCTCTCTAGCGACACCTTTGCTGTGCCCACCCTGTGAGCTACTGCCCTGCGATGTGCCGTGGAGCCCTCCCCTGGCACTGCCCACCTTGCCAGTGGCTTCAGTGCCCCGCATGATGCACAGGAACACCAACATCCAGGCCAGGATGAGGCACAGCGCCGGCTCCCACTGTACAGCCCCGCTGTCCTGGATGGACGGCGAGATGTTAAGTGTCTTCCGGTACCAGAAGTACTGCGTGGATGACGCCTTTGAACATTCCTCCTGATAGCCCGTGTGGTTTCCATTCAGGGGGCAGACGGACCATGGCAGGGGGTCCTGCGGATGGGATGGCATTGCATAGAGGAGTGAGAGGGAGGCTGGGTGGGGGATGAGGGCGCGGGAAGGTCGCTGGTGCCCGGGGCTCAGGGACTGCAGGGTACCTGATGTGGCTGGGGGCGGGGTACTCCCCAGAGGTCCACGTGCCGTGGCCTGGCTGCAGGGGCTGGTGCTGGATGGTATTTAGTGGCAGAGCCTAGCGACGGGGCCTCAGGTCACTTGGAGTGTAATACTCCTTGCGATTGGTGAGACCCTGTCTCTCTCCTGCCACTGGAGACAGCACATGTGTGCCTACACCTGCTTGGGCAGCGACCTGCTGTCCTCTGTCCCCCTCATGAGAGGCCAAGCCGATGGACCCATCTGTTCACATGTGAATCTTCCAAACTACCAGCGGAGCAGCCTTTACGTGTGCCTGAGTTCACTGCCTCCAGGGTGGTCTTGGTTATCATTCTCTCTAATTGGTAGGACAAAGTATGTGACACAGGGAAAGGGTGAGAGATTTCTTTGCCTCGCAGCTTGTGGAGGCTCAGCCTGGAGTCTGCTGGCTCAAGGCAGCGACGCGTAGCAGAGGAGAACAGCTCATGGTGGGCCGCAGGCAGCGAGGCAGCGAGGACCTGGCCGGCACCCTGCTGCCCCTTTGCCCTATCCAGACTACAGGACGAGGGCAGTGCTGAGCCAGTCCAACTTAACAGTCACACGCCCTTAACCCCAACCGCGCACCGCGCGTCATTCATGCCTTCTACATCCGGCCGCTTCTGAAAAATCCCCGCCTGTGACCACAGGAGGCTTTGGGGACTGCAGGGCACAAGCGATAGCAGGTACCGCACTGCGGTGATGCAGCTCTCACTGCCCGAGGGCTCTGCTCCTGTGGCCATCCTGCGGGTGCTTCGGGGAATGTGTGGACTCTCTGGGGCAGTGGTTCTCAACCTTTCTACTGCCGTGACCATGCAATACAGTTCCTCATGTTGCGGTGACCCCAAACCAAAAAATAATTTTGGCGGCTACTTCAAAACTGTAATTTTGCTACAGTTATGATTCAGAATGGCTTTAGGCGACCCCTGTGTTTTGGTCGTTTGACCCCTGCCAGGGTCGTGACCCACAGGTTGAGAACCGCTGCTCTAGGGTAGAGACCAAATGGGTGATGGCAGAGCAGCCATGATGACAGAGCCATGACATCGAGCTTGCAGCAGCCAGCAGGGACCTCCGGCGGCAACCTCTCTGGCATCAGATAGGACAGATAGTCAGGACCTGGTGCATGGCAGATAGAGTCCTTGGCTCTAGCCAACCAGCAAGAGCAGGTGTGCACCTTAACGGGTCTCCCTGGGCCTTTCCTCTGGGTAGCCTCCCTCCAGCTCCCCCAGCCAGTGCCCCACTGGTACACACTACTGGCGTGGGCAGGCACTGTCTCCCATGCCACTGGGTCTGAAAGCGAGAGGGAGATGAGGTGGGCGCCCTAGGGCCACTGCACTCTTGAGCCAGGGAGGAGTGGGTGTGAGCAATCGCCTTTAGCCCGAGTCAGCTGAGCCGGAAGAAGTTTGGCTCCTGGACATTGCGGGGTCCAGCCAGGAGGCTCCTCCTCCTGCTGTAGCAAGCTTGGACTGGGTTCTGTGTCACTCATCAGCAAAAGGGGCCTCCATGGCGTAAGGCACGTCAGCTATGGTGAAGATCTAGGGAGGCCCCCAAAACTGCCACGGCCTCAGAGGTGGGGCTTTGGGGAGTTGACTGGATCTTGTGGTCCGTCCATTCGCCAGGGACTCCCCCACCAATGAGTTCAGGAGCTGAGAGTGTTGTTAGGAAGGGGGGGTGTTCCGGTTCGTGTCTAGTTGTCCCCGCAAAGCCTCATGCAGTTATGGAGTGGGGACTTCTGGAGTTTGAGATGAATTCATGATCCAAGGCTGGTATTATGGGTCTGAGTACTGCTGGGATTGTGGGTGTGAGTGCTCCCCTCAGCCTGGGCCGAGAGCCTGGATGCCACTGAATGCAAGCGAGGCTGACTGGCTCTGTGGCCGTGGCTGCTGCTGCTCCTCCCACTCACTCTTGCTGTTTGCTGTCTTCCACCACCGTGAGCCGCCGCTCTCTGCGTGGGCTGCTCTGCCTTGGAGAGTGCCCGAGTATGAATGGAAACCTCCAGGAACTGTGAGCTAAATAAGCCTTTCCTTCCTTCATTTTGGGCGTCGGGTATTTGTCCCAGCAACGAGAGAAGAGTAACTGAGACAGGGGGTCTGGGGAGAGGCGAAGCCCCGGGTGTGCGTCTCCCTCCCCAGAGCCTCTCTTCTCTCTGCTTCCTGGGTGTTGGGCATTATGTCCTGGGGATGAGACAGTAACTAAGACAATGCCCAGGGAGCCTCACTCATGGCCAGATGTCTAACAGAGGCACTAAACGGGATGGATGGAGGAAAAGCTGAATTCTGGCCAGGGCTGGAGGTGAGATGGCTGCTATACCGTTGCCTTGCCAATATGAGCCCCACGCCAATCTGTCTTGTGTACACCTAGCTTCTGTGGGCTTAGATCCTCGGACAGAAACATTTGCACGGACGCCAGTGTGAGTAGCCCGTACATTCAGCCTCACATTCACAGGTGGCAGAGCCCAGGCGCCCTGGTGGTAGTGATCAATGATCGGGGGCCACAGCCAGTCTACGCAGAGCAGCTGGAGCCCAGGCCTAAACTCACAGCAGGGCAAGGGCTGTGCTGGCAAGTCCCTGGTTCCAGAACTGGCCCTGTTAGTTGGAACGCAAGGGATCTTTTCTATGTTGGGCCAGGACCATCTTCCCACAAATGGGCACAGCAGCTTCACCCTCCCCGTTTGCATGAATACTGTCTCCATGGCAGGCTCTGGGCACTCAGGATCTATCTCCCTGCTTCAGAAGTCCCATGGTGGAGAAGGTGGCCAACTTCCCTGGGTCCGTCGCCCCACTCTGGCTCTCCCTGATGCTGTCAAGTTCCACCTCTCCCCACCTCCAGGTGGGGGCCCTGCCTCTGTACCTTGACCCACTTGGGCTCTCGAGGGTGGAGACTCACCTGGAAGGAGTGGAAGAGGTACCAGAGGCTCCAGGTGTTGACCACATTGTAGTACAGGGACAGGAAGAAGGACACCACGATGCTGGCCATACCTGAGGAGAAGCAGCGCGCAGCCATGGAGACCAGGGGTGGGGCTCCCAGTGTCTGCGCATGCCAGGACCTGCCTGCATACCGTCCTGCACGTGTGTGTGAAGACTGATCATAACCATGCACCTGGGGCCTGTGTGTGACAGCCGTGTCTCTCCTCCAGCCTCTGTCCCAACGATGGGGCCCAGGGCTGATGTCATCTGTGGAGAACTCTGCCGGTTCCTGCACCAAGTATTTCACTTGCCTGTGCCTTCAGCACAGTGCTGTACCCACACAGTGAAGGAGAGCCCTAAGCCATGGAGCTTGCCTAAGACCACCCAGCGAGAGAGTGGCAGAGCTAGGGCTCAGACCTCAGAGAGGAGCACACTGTCCCTGTGGCTGCCGTGGGCACCCCTGTGTCTGGTGGGACAGTGGCTGGCCCTTGGGCTTCCATAGCACAAGACTCCATCTTGAGGAGTGGCGGGCGGGGTGACTGGGACGTCACGGTATGCACAGCACTTGGCTTCTGCTCCCTGCCATGATCACTGATGCCTGTGCTTCCTGGTCTACCCAGTGGGCAGCACTGCACATAGTAGGTGTGCAGTGACAGGGCAGCAGCCTGGCCTTTAGCAGGGAGCACTGGGTTGTGTCACTCCCAATAGCCCGACAGATAGCGCTGTATGCAGCTCCTCTCCAAGCAGTGATTTCCTTTCCACAGAGGCCAAGAGAAGAGAGACCAGGGGTGTCAGTGACCCGGGGCCACCCTGGCTCTATGGCAGGGGCCCACATACCAACACCTCCGAGGTAGGGGCTGATGGTCCTCCAGGCACCGAGGCTGCCCTGCCGCATCTGCTGCCCCACCGCCAGTTCCAGGTACAAGAGCGGCATTCCCTCCACAACAAGCATGATGAGGTAGGGGACCAGGAAGCTGCCTGTGGGCATCCAGAGCCGAGATCAGGCCAGCAGCGCCAGCCCGGCCATACTGGGCCACCTCCGCCCATGCAAAGGCCCTTCCGTCGGCCTGGCTTTCCCCTGTCCACTCACCCACCCACCTCCCACTCACTCCCGTTCTTCCGTCTGCAAGCATCTGCCTTTGTACACATCCATCCCCGCCACCCTCTGACCTGTCTGTCTGCAGCCCACTCCCTCCCTCCCTCCTTCTTCTTCATACACCTCCATCTTTACACCTGCGCGTCCATCTACGCCTGGATTCTTGCATGCATCTGTCCAGCAGTGCCCCCTCAAGGCCTGCAGCGCCCATCCTGCAGTGCCCCCTCAAGCCCTCTGCTGGCCCAGTCACTCTGCCCAAACTCCACTGCATCTTTTGTGTCAGCACCTAAGGGCTGTTCAGAGCCATGACCACTGAGTCCCTGCACATTTGGGGCTCCCTCTCCCCAAGCCAGCGCATCAGCTCCCCCTCCTCACCCTCCTTGAGGTCTGCGCACAGCCCTCACGATACCCATGGGAGGGGGTGTCTGGAACCCCCATTTACTGAGCACTGACTGTGGCCAAGGCAGCACCTGGTCAAGGCCAGCGAGAGGGGAGGACGGGGCCTCAGGTGGAAGAAGACTCGGAGGCTACAGCCTCAGGGCTTGGGTGGGTCCACACCAGCTGACTCCTCAGGGTAAAGGGAACAGGGAAGCATCTGTCCTGGCGCACACAATACCCAGGCACGCTCCGGACCGTGCAGGGGCCTGCAGGTCACCCTGAGCAGCTGGAGAGTGGCCCTGGGACCTGGCTATTTGGCACTGTGCCATGGTGGGCACCTGGCTGCCTGTCTCCTGCCTCCCTCATCGGCACTGTGGTTGCAGCCTGGCCCCTGGCTTCCTGATCACCGGGGTGACGGAGCTCAGTGGGACAGGACGCCCAGGACAGAGCCCAGGGGCGAGTGGCAGGGCCTGCCCCACTGCTGCTCCCAGTGGGACCTTGGCAATCTGCCCTCTCCCTTCAGGACTCTGCTGGGGGTCCTCCTGGCTTCTTCCCTTCCTGCCTGTGCCCACCTGCCTTGGCACCTCAGCGGGGTAGTGGTAGAGGAGGGCAAGGCCATCAGTGGCTCCCTCCCTTGAAGTCCCTGACCGCGACAGCTGCGTTCCTGCAGCCTACATATGTGTAGCAGCACCCGACCTCGGAGGTTGCAGTATAAGCTCTTTCGCCAACGTCACGGGACACTGCTGCCTGCGAGGCTGAGGCTGGCTCGGCTCAGTGGTGGGTCCTCCCCGACCCCTGGCCTGCTGCCTGCTGCCCAGGCCAAGACACAGACCCGAGGCCCCAGGGCATGTGGGGCCCTTAACCCACTCCGTGGTGGCTGGCGTCCCGTCCGCACCCTCAGCGAGCGCCCACTTCAGGAGAGCGTACTCTCTCAGCATTTTGTAAGGATGATGCACAGCAGTGCAGATGCAGGCAAATGAAAACGGATCCGTCGTTGAATTCCACTGAGTGATACTTGCAAGTGGGCCGTAGCCCTCACGTCCAACCCCAGCCTCCGCCCCTTAGGCACAGACATCCTGGCTCCAGCAGCCAACGCACCCTCTGTGCCAAGAAATGCAGAGCCAGCCCACCCTGCCCGGGCTGTGCAGCTGTGGTCCTGCAATCTGCGGTTTGTCAAGGTCCCTGCCAGGCTAAGGCCTCAGGTCTGACACCCCCGGGGCCCACGGGTCCCAGCAGAGCCAGGCCCGGCTGTTCCCAGCACTCACCGCCGCCGTACATCTGGCACAGGTAGGGGAAGCGCCACACGTTGCCCAGGCCGACAGAGTAGGAGATGCAGGTGAAGATGAACTGCAGGGGGTCCCCCCACTGCTCCCGCGCCTTCTCCTGTACCCCAGAATCAGTGACCTTGGCTGCTGTCCTCCTCTCAGGGTGCCAGGCTGACCATGCCTGGCTCCCCCAGGAGTGCAGGTCCTTATTCTTGGCCAAGGAGGCAGGATGTGCCGATGGGGGCTCCATGTACTGCAGCTCCTCCCGCCCAGGATGGATTCTGCAGATCAGTCTGCTGCACACTGGTGGCACCTGTGTCTCCCCCATCTTGCTGTGCACTAAGCCCCGGATCTGCTCTCTCCATGCTGCCCTAATGCTGTCCCTCCCCGTGGCCCCTGTCCCTCCCTCTCTGGCCTGGACCTCATGCTTGGCCGGTTCCAACTCTCTCCCCCCCAACCACCTTTGCCCTGCCCCTTGCTTTGTCCCTGAGTCTCGTGCCACCCAGGCTGTGGGACCTCTGCCTGCCCCAGGACCTCTGCCTGCACTGAGCTGCTCTTGGAGCCCTTTGGGAAATCGTACAAAGACAGGACTGCAGCACCTGCTGGAGAGCGCGGGGCCTGGCCAGTGTTCAGCCACCTGCTCACTGTAGAAACAGCTCTGACAGGCACACTGCCTGTGTCCAAGGTGGGCATGCTGTCACGTGGGTGACTCCAAGCTGCCCACGTGATGGCTCTGCATGTGGACCTGGCTCGAGCCATGCAGTGGTAGCAGCTGTGAGGTTGAATTTTCACCAGGCAGCGCAGACATCGGTAGCACCGAGAGTACAGTCTTGTAAGCAATTAGGAAATGTGTGGTCCGAGTCGGTGTTACCTGGGGCTTACCATTGCAAGCTTATGCTCCTAATTCTGAATGGTGGCTGTATATAAACACCTGCTCAGGACATTCTGACAGTGTCCCTCATGGCTCTCAGGGACCTCGAGGAGCTGCACCCTGACCCCCAAGGCCTTGGGCTGGGACACAGCACAGCTTGCAGTGGTGTCTGAGCCCCAGGCAGAGCCACTGCAGAGAGCTGACCTCACTGAGTGGCTTCAGAAGAGCAAACCTGTCTGTGCATGTGACTGTCACTGTACCCAGGTGACCAGGACCCCGTGCTCCTTGGAGCGGAAGGCCAGTGTCTGGTGTCCTTTGATTTCTGGTAGAGGTGGAGGGAGAGGAGGACAGCCTGGACAGAGCCACGGGGTATGGGCCTGAAACCGGCTTGGAGCTCCAGATTCCCACACCACCAACACCGAGGGTCACGGGGCCTGCAAGCACGTGCTCACCCTACGGTCCCAGCGTTCATTAACCACACTCAGTGGCTCCCAGCTCCCCCAAGATAAAGTCCAAACTCCCTGGCTTTGATTACAAGACCTGGAGAGAGTTTTTAAAATGTTCTGATTTTTATTTCTAGTTGTTCCTTTTCTTTCTTTCTTTTTTTTTTTTTTTTTTTTTTTTTTTTTTTTTTTTTTTTTTTTTTTTTTTTTTTTTTTTTTTTTTTTTTTTTTTTTTTTTTTTTTTTTTTTTTTTTTTTCGTGTTTTAGAACTTTTGTTTGTTTATTTTTTATGGCTGGCTCAGCCTGCCCTGAAGGCAGGGCTGGCACAGCATGTGGTGCCGGGGATTGAATCGCAGTCCCTGCAGCCACCTAAGCTTTCCTAAGCAGGCGCTTTAGACCACTGAGCCATCCTGCCAGGCCCCACCTACTCTCTTAGTTGGATGGTTTAATCAGTTTACATTCAGGGTCACTGTTGGCAGGTCACAATGTACTCCTGACATTTGCTTGTTATTTTCTGGTTTTATATGGCTTTTTGCCTTCCTGTCTTATTTTTTAATGTTTTCAGGGGTGGTTTTCTGTAGTGATTTGCTTTGATTCCATTTTATTTCTTGTGTATCTGGCAGTTAGTTTTGTACTTTCATGATGGTAGTTATTTTACTTCTAGAGATAGGACTCACCTAAGCATGTTTGTTTGACAACCAAAATGCCCATCATCTGAAGAATGGTTGAAAAAGGTGTGGTATTTTCATACAATGTAATATTACTTAGCTATAAAGAATGATAAACTAAAAGACTTCATATATCAATGGATGTGTCTTGAACATATACTCATAAGTTAAATAAACCAGACCTACATATATAAATATCATATAGTCTCCCTAGTGTAAGGACTCAAAAGAAGGGATAAAAATGGAAAGACATAACACAGCTGAATGGAAACCAAAGACTTACGCATTATACGATGAAGTGACAGCAAACAGAGCAGAGAGGAAACATGGCAGGAGCAAACTCATGCACTCATATGCACAGGATGCCTAAGAACCACCAAAATATTTTTCACACTGAGGATAGCAATGGGTAACTCTAAAATTATGCTTGGAATACCTGTCATTTTTGTCTTTTAGATTTGTGCTGCTTCTAATGTAACTTCAGTGACTGCTCTACTCTCTCTCAAATAAATGATTGGTTTACAAGAGAAAAAAAAGATTTGATGATAAAAATATGTGATGCAACAACTATTTTTAATTTGCTGTTCTTACTTTGATAATATGTACCATATGTATTGTTTTATATTTTTTTTTAAAAAGCATGTTTGTTTGAGACCGGGTCTCACCGTGTAACCCAGGCTTTCTCTAACTGGAGATGATTCTGCTTCAGCCTCTGGCCACTGTGATTTTTTTTTTTTCCTTTCTTAAACAAGGTCTCACTATACAGTTCAGGATGCCTTGAGCTCACTTTGTAGCCCAGACTGACCTCAAACTTGAGACGATCCTCCTGCCTCAGCCTCCCAAGAGTGCTAAGTAGGATTATAGATGTGTGCCACCGTGTCTGGCTGGACGCTGGGATTTCTGGGGTGCACTGTTACCTTGGCCACCCTCAAGATTTTCCTATATGATGCCATATAGGAGTGGAACCCCTCCAATTTTTTTTATTGAGGACCAAGCCCCATAACTTTTGTCATGGGATAGTACTGTATTATCCTTATTTATTATGAGTTCCTAGAGATAATTGCTTACTAAAACTAATCTATGCAGTGAGTGTTATTGTAAGTGTATGCAGGAAACATCGTTGTATGGTGTAGCTAGAGGTAACAGACAGGAGCTGAGTGCCAGCTGTCCCTGTTGGGTGTTAGTCAAGTGTGTGTCATGGTACACCCAGCTATGATGAACTCCTTATTATTATTATTTTTTTTTTTGGTGGGACTGGGGTTCAAACTCATGATCTTGCACTTGCTATGTAGGCCCTTGTGCTACAGAGCTATCTCCCCAGCCCCCGCTGAATTCTTTTTTTTAAAATTTCTTGTTTCAGAACTTTTGTTTTTGTTTGTTTATATATTTATTTTTATGACCAGCTCAGCCTGCTCTGAGGGCAGGGCTGGCACAGCATGTGGTGCCGGGGATCAAACCGTGGTCCTTGCAGCCACCTAAATTTTCCTAAGCAGGCACTTTAGACCACTGAGCCATCCTGCCAGGCCCTCCCCTCTGAATTCTGTTTTAAGTACAGCTTATATACATTGACCAGGTCAACCCCCTCCTGCCCTGCAGGTTGAAGAAACCCAACTATTATACTGTACTCTATTGCAGAAACCTCAAGTAAAAAAACAAAGCACTGCTTTCCCTAAGAGAGCAGACATGGTTCTCTGTGAGGGCCGACTTTCAGAGTTCTGCTGGCTTCACCCATGGCTTCCTGGGGAAGCCTGGCAGGCCGGATGGTGCCATTCTAGTTGCTGGCCTGGGTCGTGGTAGGGGCCAAGGGAACTGGTGCTGCGATCTGGGTCTCCAGGGTGCCCTGAAGGCCTGAAGCTACTGTGCAGAGCCTTTGGGAGGAAGGATGGTAACTGGAGGTAGTCAGGCCATCAGGGTGCTCCCTGGAAGGTACCCTGGAACCCTAGATCTTTCTTTTCCTGTGTCTTTGCTTCCCAGCCATCTGAGGTGACCAGCTTGGATCCACCACGGGGCTGCCTCACCACAGGTCCAGAAGTCCTGGGACAGATGAGCATGGACTGAAGCTCCTGAAACCATAAGCCACTGGGGCTGTCTTCCTCCACAGTGATTCTCCTGGGTACTTTGTCATGGTAACAGGATATGGACACAGCCAATAGAAGCCAGCCCCAGTCACCATTGCCAGCAGCAAGGCTGCCCGAGCCCTGCAGAGCTGCCTCTGTCCCAGTAAACTGAAGATGCTACATGGAGCTCAGGGTTTCGTGTTTGCCCTGCTGGGACTCAGCTTCGCTTACACCAAACACTCCTAACTCAACACTTTCCCTCTCCTTTGGAACAGAAATGTTTGACCTGTGCCTGTTCCACCAGGGCCTTGGAAGCACATAGCTTGTTTTTGAGTTCTGTAGGTGTTCACAGCCTAGTTTCCTGTAGTCCCAGAGAAGACTTTGAACTTGGACTTTTGAGCAGCGCTGGAATAGTTAAGACACTGGCCGCTCTTGGCTGGGAGCTCCATGAATTCTGCATAATGAGATGGAGCGGAGCCATGGTTGGATGCCACCATTGGACAAGAGTCCAGCAAAGGCCCTTGTGCTGAAGCCTGAGTCCCCAGGGCAGTGCTGCAGGGAAGTGAAGGGACTTCTAGGTGGTAGGATTAAGTGGGAAGCCCCTTTGTCACTGGGGTGGCCAGCAAAGGGGACTGTGGGGCCCTGGTTTCTTCCTTTTCTCTGATTCCTGGCAGTTGAGGTGTGCTCCTGCCATGAGGTGCTGCCTTCCCCGGGCCCACAGATGTGGGGACTCCATCATGACAGGCGCCTCCAAACTGTTAGCCCAACTCAACCGTTCCTCCTAGAGACCTCAGGGATATCGCTCCAGCAACAGAATGCTGGTGGACACAGTGGGTGAATGATGAGCATGAGCCAGCTTGATGTCCCCAGGTCAAGAGGAGGGGTGTGTGTGTGTGTGTGTGTGTGTGTGTGTGTGTGTGTGCGCGCGACCCATGATCCCTCCAGCTGCTGGGACCTGCCTCAATGCCCCTGCCTCAGGCCCTCATTTATGCAAATGAGGCATAAGAAGGAGCTCAGGGGAAGGAAGAGAACATATTAAAATTTGGGAAGCGTGCGTATTGTTAGACCTCTATTTTTTGCCACTTGCTGTGCTCTTTTGGGAAGGAGGTTTCAGCTACCACTAGTGTGGGTGTCTCTTCCAGGGGAGTGATGTTTGTGGGAGATCAAGCCTGTGAAAGGGGGAGGCAAACCAGCTGTGTCCATGTCCTGTTACCATGACAAAGTACCCAGGAGAATTGCTGTAGACTCACAGTGGTTCTCAACCTGGAGGTCGTGACCCCAGTGGGGGTCGAACGACCAAAACACAGGGGTCACCTAAAGCCACTGGAAAATGTTATTTATTTGGAAGTACAGTTTTGAAGTAGCCACCAAAGTTATTTTTTGGTTTGGGGTCACCACAACATGAGGAACTGTATTGCGGGGTCACAACATTAGAAAGGTTGAGAACCGCTGCATAGAGGAAGACAGCCCCAGTGGCTTATGGTTTCAGGAGCTTCAGTCCATGCTCATCTGTCCCAGGACTTCTGGACCTGTGATGAGGCAGCCCCTGTGGTGGGTCCAAGCTGGTCACCTCAGATGGCTGGGAAGCAAAGACACAGGAAGAGAAAGATCTAGGGTTCCAGTGTACCCTCCAGGGAGTACCCTGGCATGTGGAAGCAAACTGAACAGAGGACAGGGGCTGAGTGTGGTGGGGGGAGGGGTAGCAAGCAGAGCATTGGCGGCTCGCAAGTCTTTAATAGACGCTACTCATTGGTCCCAGGTTATAGGCCAGCAAGAAAGGAACATTCCAGGGGAACTGATGCCCTTTTATTATACCTGTTTGAAGCAGCCTCTGAATGTGGGGCTTCATTTTTCTCCTGGACTCCATAAGCCTCCAGGTACTGTCTTAGGTGAACAGGCTGTGCCTGCCCCACCAGTTGTGCTGTCAGTGGTGTCCCGTGAGTCACCAAGTCAAGGGGATTGTCCTCTGCCCAAACCCTGGGGAAAAGCTGAATCCCACAGGGCACTAGGGGGCGGTATTCCTCCCTACGTCAGCAACAGTCAAAACGTCCGAGTCTCTGGGGAGGATTCTTCCCTCAGGGATAAAATAGTTTCCTGAGGAGTAAAAGAAATTTGAGCCTGCAGCTTTCGAAGAAGGACTCAGTCCAGGAGGGGGAAGGACAGTCAGGCACATTAGCTAACTGCTTGTCACCCAAGCTGAGCCTGCTGTACTCACAAAAAGAACAGACTGAAGCTTGGCCAGGTGCCTCTTGCGCAGGTCCTTTCTGCCCTACGAGAGGAACTATTGGCTGAGTAACGGCAGATAAGGCCACACCAGTATGCATCAAAAATCTAGCAGGTTTTCTTTTTCTTTTTTTTTTTTTTCTTTCCTACATCAGCAGTTAACATGGGTTTCTTGAGGTTGAGAGACAGAGAACCGTGATCCCTTCATCCTGAAGCTTTCTCTGACTCCATCATGAACACCTTCCCTTTCCTTCTCCAGACTCTTGGGACTCGCTTGTTTGAAATGGTCCTTCTCCTGCACCACGCAGCCGGGCCTGGGTCTTGGGGTCTGTGGCTTCCTCCCGTTTACCCATCGCCCCTTTCGGCCCCTGAGTCCTCTCTTTGGAAGTGGCCAGCATTTCCCTGCTCTTTTCTTGCCTGAGTCTCCACCTTGTGTCCTCTCTGTTACGGAGCACCTTTTGGGCAGTTGGAGCCAACTGAGGCAGCCCGGTTCCCAGAAACCCTTCTGATCCATGCATCTGTGGAGCATATCGGGAGCTGACTGAGCAACAAGAGCCATGGTGACAGTGTCGGCTAGAGCTGGGGAGATAGCTCAGTGGCATAGGTGTCTGGAAAGAAACAACCGTGTGGGCATTCTCGGGTCCCTCAGGGCAGAGCAGGGTGTCCACACATAAGCCTCCATCATGTGCTTGAGGCACGCAGTGGGGCTCTCCACTGGTCCCTGGTGCACCTCCGTCACTGTGTTCAAATGAGTTGGGCACTGAGCAGCAATCACTAAGCCTTTCCTCCATTCCTGGTGGTATTTCTTTAAAGAATTTAGCCTCTCCTCAGTGTTATGATCCCTGTCAGGGGAATCCTGCGGCAAGACCCGAGTCACTGATGCAGCCTGGTCCTGTTCACCTCTCCTGGCATTTGGTCTTACTAGTTCCTCAGCTGCCTTTAATGTGTTCTCCCTGTCTTCTGAAGAAAGCAGTGCCCACATTCCCTGCTGGCAACCATCTCAAGTGGGCTGCTGGGTTTTAAATATTGACTTCAGTAAAGTCAGGACAGCTGAAATGACGAATGCGGGAGGCTGGCGATGCTGGCCCAAGTTTTGGACTGCACGCTGCGCCGCATGTCTCAGTGGAGTGGAGCTAACTGCATTGCCATCCCATCAGCAAGACTACTCTGCAGGAGATCCACCAGGTTCAGATGAAGCACTCTCCTGGCTGTCCGCCCTGGACCTGTGACATTCTGGAGCACTTCTGTTCTCACTTCCGGGTGAGTGTGAAGGATGTACAATGCATCATCTCTTCTGTGTTAAGAATAAATAAATAAATAAATAAATAAATAAGTCACTGAAGTTCGCTTAAACTGTAGATAAAGCCACAACATGTTGCAAAGGCTTCCTCGGGCTGGCCTCATGAGGGAGACCCTCATTCGAGGGGGTCCTTGTGGGCTGCTGTCAGGGTGGAAGAGCCACCTGGGAACGACACTGAGGCAGGACACCGAGGCTGCAGAGGGAGACGCCGAGCTCTGCTCCCTGACCTAGGTAAGATTTAACTTTGACTTTTTATTTGCTTTGGGGTTCAATTAGAAACTTGTTTTTTGGGCAGCTTCAGGGACCACGGTTCGATCCCCGGCACCACATGCTGCGCCAGTCCTGCCCTCAGGGCAGGCTGAGCCGGCCATAAAAAATGACTGAATAAACAAACAAAGGTTCTGAAAACAAGAAAAAAATAATAAAATAGAAACTTGTTTTACCTTCTTGACTGGTGCTTTGGTGGGCCCAGGCTCCCAGCCGTGGCAGCCATTTGATCTCGGCATGGTCAAGATTTTGGTCAGCTTGTCTCTGAATTTGTATCAGTTTATTTCCGAGTTTGGTTTCAGTTTGGTCAGTTCTGGACTCTAAATTTATTTTTTTTTTCTTCTCTTCAAATTGATGGTTGGGAGCAGCACACACTCCCCAGGACTACTTTGTTTGTCTGTATGTGTTGTGTTTTCCCAAATGTGCCCATGATTTCAAGTTGCCGTACCCCTGGGCTTTTGTTCAGATTGCTGGCTGAGTGGGGAGGACAGACCTTCACAGCGAACTATTCTGTTCTAAACTGGGCTATCATGGGCTCTGCGGACAGTAAGCCAACGTTAGCCTGGTTTATTCATGATTAAGAATGTTGACAGGGCCCGGCGGGATGGCTCAGTGGCCTAAAGCACCTGCTTGGGAACGTTTGGGTGGCTTCAGAGACTGCGGTTCAATCCCCGGCACCACATGTTGCACCAGCCCTGCCCTCAGAGCAGGCTGAGCCAGCCATGAAAACGAGTGAATAAACAAACAAAGGTTCTGAAACAAGAAAACAAATAAGTAAAATTTAAAAAAAGAATGTTGACAAATTTAAGGGCCAGCCAGATAGCACAGTCGATTAAAGTGCCTGCTTAGGCAGACACAGTGACTGAGGTTCGATTCCCCAGCATGCCATGCCAGTCTCACCTCCAGTGGCAAATAAGACTGGATATGGTGGCACACGCCTGCAGTCCTAGCACTTGGGAGACTGAAAGCAGGAGAATTGCTAGGAGTCTGATCTGTGTAGTGAGACCCTGTAGACCTGTACTAAATTAAAAAAAAAAAAATGGGGCTGGGGAGATAGCTCCGACGCACAAGTGCCTGCTGGACAAATGCAAGGTTGTGAGTTCGAACCCTGGTCCCACAAAAAAAAAAAAAAAAAAAAAAAAAAAAAAAAAAGAAAGAAAGAAAAAGAGACAAAGAAAGAACAAACTTAAAGGTGATTATGGTACAAGGATGAAACTCTGGAAGTATGCCTTGTGTGAATTAAAGAGGCCCTCTTTTGATACTGGCTGGCCACCAGAGGGGATGATCAATTCTCACATAGCCAGCAGGGTCTGGGGTGTTGTCACCGGGTCCCCCGTGGACAGTCCTTGCTATAGGTGGCTCAGGCAATACCCTCCTGTCTTAGGACGTATGCTGTGGAATTCCTGACTGTTAACGTTGATAAAAGAGATCAAGGCATCAAGGCGGAAGCCCCTGTGCTGCCCCTGGCATCCAAGGACGATGACCTCACCCCCAGTCTTCCCACTTCGGTGCTGCCCTAGCCGGACTCTTGCAGGGGGTCCACAGGCACCACAAGCCCTCCCCTGCCTGTCTGTCACTGCCAGTCACTGCTGCTCTGCACCACCACTGAGTGAGGGGCGCCGCCATGGCACCGATCCTGCAGCTCCACGCCCTTCTTGTCACCGCAGGCCACGGTAGGCTCCCAGATGAGGAAGCCTGTCCCTCAGACCTGGTCCCTGTCCCGCCCCTCTGGTAGGCTGCCGTAGTGGGCCAGGAGGGAGCCCTTGGCCTACCTTGGTGTATGACCCTAGTGATTTCTAGAACTGGACAATCCAGAATCCCCTGCCCTTTTCAGAGCAGCCTGGGTGTGTGAGCTATTTTACTTGAACCTCTGTCTCATCTTTCTTGTTTTACGCTTTAGTCTGTGCATTCGCTTCCTGTTACATTTGGCTCTCATGGTGCAGAGGTTTCTGAGAAGATGGCGATAAAGTCAAGAGCCTTAAGTGACTTTTAAACTAGAATTACAGCCAAGCGTGGTGGCACACGCCTGTAATCCCAGCACTCGGGAGGCTGAGGTGGGAGGATCAGTGTGAGTCTGAGACCAGCCTGGGCTACAAAAGTGAGCTCAAGGCCAGCCTGAACTGCATAGTGAGACCCTGTCTGAAAAAGATAAATAAATAAATAAATAAACAAACAAACTAGAATTACAAAAGAAAATGGAGTCTCATGTATTTATTTATTTATTTATTTATTTAGTGGGACTGGGGTTCAAACTCATAACCTTTCAATTACCAGGCAGGAACTTGTGCCACAGAGCTATCACCCTGACCCCTCTTTTCTATTTAAAAATTTAAAAAATCTTTTATTTACATATTTGGTACAGGGTCTCATTATACAGCTTGGACTTGTCTCAGCCTCCCCAGAGCTGGGATTACAGGTGTGTACCACCACATCTGGTTTTGGTGACTGTCACAATGGCCTGACATGCAGAAATGGGGACAGAACCCGGTTCCTTGCACTTGCTAAGCAAGTGCTTAAACCACCAGGCTATCTCCCAGGCCAAAAATGGAGTCTCCGGCCCCATCATCCCAAGTGCTGTACAGAACTGAAGCCACAGGAGCTAAGCCACGCCTGCCTTTTGTTTTCCTTTCTGCTTGGTCCAACAGGCAAGCAGGATGCCAGGTCTGGGCTCTTACCATCATGCTGGGGAAAGGTAACTTTTCTATAGACTCGGCGCTGCTGTCAGCACTCAAGTTCTTGCTCCAGGCATGGTGCTCCCGTCCACTGTCTACCCCAGGGGCTGTTGACTTGATCCACCTGGGCACGAGCGTTGCAGCTAGGCCAAGCTCTGTGGTGAACGTTGCGCGAATCCCATACCCGGAAGAGGACTGATTCCCCCAGGAAGCCATGGAAACACAGGCAATGGTGTCACCCTTGAAGTTGGGAGCCTTGTCCTAGGGAAGGACCCTCAGGATACAGCAGCACCAGTGACCAGGGAGGCGGTGGTGGGATGAGGAGGCGCAGTCCTACAGGAACCAGCTGGCGGACTCTGGCAGCACCAATGAGCTACTGCACCACACATGTCCCATACTTTTCTACCCAATGCCCAGTCCCCCCAACCCTTAGGTCCCCTCCCCACACCTTACTACCTTCCTTTCTAATAAGAGTGCCTCTTCTATCTTTCCGCTTCTTTGTTCCACGGCACATGTTGGGGAGAACATGTGACGCTTGTCATGCAGAGTCGGGGTGATCATGCAGTTCCATCCGCTTTCCTGTGAATAACATACTTTCCTGCTTGCGTGACTGCGTGACAGTCCATGGTGCATGTGTCGCATGCTCTTCATCTGTCTGTCTGTCGATGGACATTTAGACTTGTTCCATACCGTGACTGTTGCAAATAGCCATGTGTGCCACCACAATAAAGATGGCTATGCAGGTGGCTCCAGAGTAGAGTGGCTTCCATTTCTTTGGGAGTGACATAGCGGGGGCATATGGGAGTTCTATCATTTTATTTGTTTGTTTAGAGGACGTTCCATTCTGATTTCCCTAGGGACTGGACCAATCTCCATTCCCACCAGTGATGCAGGGGGGGTCACTTCCGTCCCCATTCTCACCAGCATTCACTGCTTTGTGTGTGCTGGTGGCAGCCACTCTGACTCAAGTCAAGTGGGGTCTCAATGTAGCTTTGACACACATTGCCCTTATAGCTAGATGTCGAGTGCCTCGGTTTTTTTTTTTTTTTTGTATTGGAAATTGAACCCAGAGAGTGAAGCAACCCTCTCACCACCACCTTTTAAAATTTTGAGATAGGGTTTCACTGAGTTGCTAAGTCACGCAGCTGGGCTCAGATTTGTGACCCTCCTGCCTCGGACTCCTAGAGGGCTGGCTTTACAGGCATGTGTTAAGCTTTTGATGTTCTGTTTGTCTGAGATGTAGCCCAGGCTGACCTCACCCTGTCTTCCAAGTGCTGGGATGAGAGATACCTGCCACCATGCCTAGCCACTTAAAAAAAATATTTTACTTTATTTAAGCCTCATTTATTTGTGTATGGTTGACTCAGCCTGCCCTGGGGGTGGGGCTGGCGCAGCATGTGGTACCAGGGATCGAACCGCAGTCCCTGCGATTGCCTAAACTATCCTAGGCAGGCACTTTAGACCCCCTAAGCCGTCTTGCCAACCCCACTTCAATTTTTTATGTATAGATATTAGCAGACTGCCAGAAGAGTAGCTGGCAGATTCCCTCCCATCCTGTATGCTGTCTTTTCGCTCCGTCGGGTATTTCCCTTGCTGTGCAGAACCTTTTCATGGATGTGGTCCCAGTTAACATTTGTCAGTATTTCCTGTAAACTGGAGTCCTATTCAGGAAGTGCCTGCCTGTGCCTATGGGTTCAACTCTTCCTCCCAGCAACTTTAAAGTTTCGGAGCTTATACTTGGGTCTTTCTTTTTTTTTTTCAGGACCGGGGTTTGAACTCACAACCTTGCACTTGCCAGGCAGGCACTTGTGCCTCAGAGCTATCTCCTCAGCCTGTACTTGGGTCTTTGACTGATATTTTTTTCACAGGGGTGAGATAGGGTTCTATTTTTCATCTACAAGCATGCTCTGTTAGGGAGCTGGTCTTTTCTGCAGTATTTTTGGCTCCTTTGTCCAGAGTCAGACAACTGCAGCCATCTGGGTTTGTCTGTACATCTTTTATCCTGTTCCTCTGGCCTGTGTGTCTGCTTTTTTTTTTTTTTTTTTTTTTTTTTTTTTTTTTTTTTTTTTTTTTTTTTTTTTTTTTTTTTTTTTTTTTTTTTTTTTTTTTTTTTTTTTTTTTTTTTTTTTTTTTTTTTTTTTTTTTTTTTTTTTTTTTTTTTTTTTTTTTTTTTTTTTTTTTTTTTTTTTTTGCCAGCACTGTGCTGCTTCATTACCACGGCTTTGTAGCGCATCTGAAATCAGACACTGTGATGCCTTCACCCTGCCTCTGCTTCGGATGCTTTGCTATTCTGGGTCTGTTGTGCTTCCACCCACATCTCAAGACTGATTTTTCTAGCTCTGTACGTGTCACCGGAATTACATGCAATCTGTAGACACCTGTAGGTAACTGTTGTATGGTACTCAACAGCAACCAGCAAAAGCAAAGCAGACAGCAGCGAACTTTCTATGACAGATTTTCCCATGGACCCAAGAGGCTGGGAAATCCCGTGCTCTTCAGGAAGTCCAAGGAAACCTGATGGATGTTTCTATCCGGAACCCCCACTGAACAGCACTTTGGGATACTGGTGCTGAAGGTGTAAAGAGTAGGATGTGTGTGGACACTGACCTTCTCTGGGGGAGTGATGCACTCCTGGATTCTGAGGATATGGGCAGCTCTGTCAGCACACAGTTACCAAAGTCAGCACCCAATACTGCAGGGTGCCGTGCTGCCCAGCGGCGTGCTTGGTAGGTCAGGTGTGATCAGTGCAGCTCCAGCGTACAACAGTGATTGCTCTACTTGGGGTTTGTCTATACCTTAGGGGACTGGGCTATATCACAGATTGTGAGAGGTCTATGTGATATAAGGACCTCCCCAAAGACCTGAGGTCAATGTGACTTTGTTTGAGGAAGGAAATATGCAGAAGGCCACATGGCCCTCGCTATGGGTGCAATGCTAATAACCCAGCATCTGCTGAGGACAGCTGTCAAAATACAGGCATCTGGGTTGAGAGAAAATCTGATTCCTCATTAACTTAATCCTTACTCACCTATTTCCTGGAGTTACTGTTGCATGAAACACATGCTAACCCTCTCCCTGCACGTCTTGTTAGCCAATAAACGTGAGCCAAATGCAGAGGCTCTGAGCCAGCCCACTGAAGGTGAACTCCTGCCAGTGCCCCTTGTACTCTGGAATTTGTCTCTGTCTTTCTTTATTCCTTGCTGACTCTTCTACAGGCACCCATGGCTCTGGTCAGCCCTTGGTACTGCGGGGCTCCACACGATGAATGGAGTGGCACTATACTCCTAAAGGTGTCATTTCATCCATCTGATGTCCAGGAGCAGTTATTATTCCACTGAAGTGACTGTCCTGCATAAAGGAAATACTAAAAAATGCTTTGAAGTGTCATGTGTCATTGTTAATATAAATATTTCCAAACACGCCACTCATTCTTCTTCCTTAGTATAGCAGTGATGTGTTTATTGCAGTAGAAAAGGAAAACAGAAGGCAAGTTTATGTGGCAGACTAATGTTATAATCATAAATGTGTTGTCTCCGGATCTATATTTAATTTGTTCAATCTCAGTGTCAGAAAAACAACAAAAAAGATGGCAGCTAAGATAGTCAAAACCCGTCCTAGTGCCTGTTTCTGCCTTAGGGAAGTTTGTAGCACAAAAAGGAATCCAAGAAGAGTCTCTGGCTGATACCAAGAGTGGGCATCTATAGAAGCCGAATTTCACAGGAGTGTAATCCCAGCGCTATGGGAGGCCAAGGCAGGAAGACTGACTTTAAGCCCAGCCTAGGTAACTTGGTCAGTTAGCAAGACTCTCTTAAAATTACAAAAAAAAAAAGAGCTGGGCATGTAGCTAAGTGTGAAAACCCTGGGTTCCGTCCTCAGTACTCTGCACACAGCGGCACATATGGACGAATGCACACCCCAACACACACAGCTCCCCCACAGTGAACACAGATGTCTGTAGAAATACACCCAGAGACACTCCTGAAATCCACAATCTCAATAAAGCAGGGTATGTTGGAGTCAGAAAGGCCCTCTCCCTTCAGAGTGACACTGATGTACTTACTGCAGTGAAAAAGGAAAAAGGAAGACGAGTTCACATGGAGTACGAATACCATAACCATAAAGACGGTGTCTTCAGTTATTGGATGCTGTTTAAATTATATGCATTAGATGTTTTTCTTAGGCACAGATAAATAATGTGGGCTGATTGTAAGTGATATCTGGGGTCCTCTAGAGTTGGCCACAATGCCCAAATACAACATTAAGTCTCTGGAAAGCTGAATATTCTCGTCCTCCTGGTGGGGTGACAACCTTTGCAAGGTGCTAAGATGCCACAGATGGGTGACTTTGCAGAATCCTCCTGAGGTCGAGGATTGGGAACAGTAGCTGGGGTAAATCTGTCAACAGGAGTGGTCCTGGGCACTCCAGAGACCCTAGGTTGGAGAAAGGTGATGCTTGTGAGTTCCCAACAAAGATCTCACTCCATGGCCAGGTGTAAGGGAACCTAGAAATTGTGTAAATTCATTATGCCTAAAAAAAAAAAAAAAAAAAAAAAAAAAAAAAAAAAAAAAAAAAAAAAAAAAAAAAAAAAAAAAAAAAAAAAAAAATTCAAACCAACAATGTTCAAATCTATCACCTTAGGCACATTTGATCTCAGAAGTACTGTATCACCATCGCCTCAGTCAGAGGACTCTGTAGAGTCTGGAAGCCATCTTCCTCAGGGGCCATCTTCCTCAGGAGGCTTCCTGGAAGCCTGATCCCTGATTTAGGGGAAGCTGAAAGGCTTGCCGTGGGCTGCTAGGAAAGGGAGAGGCGGTCTCCATGGACCGGCAAGCGTATGCCCCGGAGGGCACTGCCTTCGCACCTTGTCATTCCTTAGCAGACACTGGAAGAGGCGGGAGGAGGACTTCCGGTTTGGGTGCGCGTCACTTCCAGTGGGGAGCAGTCTCTGGCGGTTCAGGTCTCAGGCTACGGGGAAAGCCACCCCTCAGCAGGCGCCGCGTGATGTAAGTGCCCAGGGCGGTCAGGGGGATGCACATGGTGGAGGAGGCCACGAGCAGGCCGATGACAGCCAGGACATAGGTGGGGTAGTCCTTGGTCACCAGCCGGCCCTGGAGGGGACACAAGCGTCAGGGCAGGGGCCTTCCTCTCGCCACACCTTCCTGAGCGTGGCCAGGCCTCGGGCGCCACGAGGAGGGAGACGGGTGGGGAGCAGGGCAGGCCCTTAGGGGGGCCATTGCCGGGGGAGTGTGGCGAGGCCGAGACCCCACGGTCGCCCCGGCTCACCCGGCCGCGAAGGCCCTCGGCCTGCAGTGCGTCCGTGCTGGGGACAGGACAACCGTTTCCTCAGCCCACCACATTGTGAGACCTGTTTTATCTTCTCGTTGCTTTTTTCCTCCTAGAGACTAATCCATTGTCGGGACCCCATGTTAACTTGGGCCTGGGGTCCCCCGGGGGGGAAAACAATTTGGGGACCCTGAAGGGACAGTGCCCTCTGGTGGCGTCATTTGGATATGACACTCCCAAGGTCTTTCTCGGGGACCTTCAGCCCCTGGTACCGAGGACTCCCTGGCCTTCCCTGGAGCCTGTGTCCCTTGCTCTTGTGGCCCCTAGTAAAAATGGAAAATGGTGCTATTTAGGCAGTTACAGGCCCAGGGTTTGAGCCCCGATTTTCCAGCAGGTGGATACAGCAGGTCTCATAGTTTCTTTTCTTTCTGTATCTTTTAGTACATGGTCTGTAGGGTCTCACTGCATAGACTGGACTCTAGTGACCCGCCTGTGTTCAGCCTTCCAAGGTCTGGGATTACCGGTGTGCGCCACCATACCCAGTCTCAATCACCATCTCAGCGTGCCCAGGGGCGGGGCCAGCACGGCACCGGTTACTGTGTCTGCCTACACAGGCGCTTTTATCTGCTGAGCTATTTGGCCGGCCCTGATAGTTTCTTTTCTTTGTCTTTCCTGTCTGCACGTCAACCAAGTTTGGGCTCCCTTTAGAGCCAACTGGGGTTGTTGACAGGGAACTTTGAATTCTTGGAGCCTTGTTTTGTAGCTGTGGTGCCAGTTTGTAAAGAACAGACCTCAAGATCCTAGGGAAAGCACAGGCATATGGAGATGTGACTGAGACTGTATATAAACTGGTAACTAGACATTACCATGTGCTCTAGTATGGCTGAAACGGTAGACAAGTGGATTTCTGATAAGTTCACATATCACCATGTGATGGTAAGATAGAACAGAGGTGCTTTCAGAACTGGGAGTACGTGTTTTGTCTGGATCACTGGTCAATCAGTGTTCTACTTTAGTTGTTCAAGGTGTAGTATCTAGTGTTTGGGTATCTCAGGCATAGCAACTTTTATGGTTTTTCCTTTGAGAAAAGAACTAACTTGAAGTTTTCAGCATGCTTGCCTGGTATCTCCAATCTCATGGGTAATCTAGAAATAATAAACTGGAAATGATAAAAGAATTCATGGGATAAATTTGTAAACGTAGACCATAGATGTAAAACATCTGAGCCATTTGTAAACAAGCTAAAATTCTGAAACATCATTTGATAAGTTTCAACTCAGGTACTCTTCATTTCGTAAAATATATAAAAGAAAATATACTTGGAACTATGAAATGTGTTTGGTAGGTTGTGCTTCTTAAAAGTCTTTGTAATAGATATTGTCAAAAATATGTGCTCTTGGGCCCGGCAGGATGGCCCAGTAGTCTAAAGCACCTGCTTAGGAAAGCTTGGGCGGCTGCAGGGACCGCGGTTTGATCCCTGGCACCACATGCTGGGCCAGCCCTGCCCTCAGGGCAGGCTGAGCCAGCCATGAAAATAAACAAACGAAAGTTCTGAAACAAGAAAAACAATAAAATAAAAAATTATTTTAAAAATATGTGATCTTTTAATGAGCATGTGAAGAATAGCTCTAGAGAAACAATAAATATCTGGAAATGAAGCTTTAAAGTACTAGGCCCTTAGCCGGGCGTGGTGGCTCATGTCTGTAATCCCAGTGCTCGGGAGGCTGAGGCAGGAGGATCAGTGCAAGTTCGAGACCAGCCTGGGCTATGAAAGTGAGATCAAGGCCAGCCTGAACTGCATAGCGAGACCCTGTCTCAAAAAGACTAAATAAATAAATAAATAAATAAATAAATAAATAAAATACTAGGCCCTTGGGGCTGAGGAGATAGCTCAGCTCAGCAGAATAAGCGGCTTGCTTGGCAAGCACAAGGGCCTGACTTCAATCCCTGGTTGCGCAAAAAAAAAAAAAAAAAAAAAAGTACTAGGCCCACAATTTTGGGGGAATAAACTTTGAACAATATATTTTAAGATGATCAGCGATTGTATTTGTTCTTCATCTTAAAATCAGTAATATAAGGAGAACTCATTAAGTTTTAAACACTTAGCTACCATACAGTTCAGATAATAGTCTGAACTATTTTGGAAAACAGCTTTTGTTTTGCCATGAAGGCCAGTTAGTATTGATTCTTCAAGGTAAGAGTGCTCTGTTGTCCTGCAACAGGTGAGCTACTTCTGATTTCTCCTCTGGTGCTTGATAGATCTGATACTTAAAAATGAAATTTTTATTTTATTTTTTTTTTAATTAAAAAAAATTATTTATTATCTTTATTCTTGTTTCAGAATCTCTGTTTTATTTTATTCACTCATTTTTATGGCCAGCTCAGCCTGCCCCGAGGGCAGGGCTGGCATAGCATGTGGTGCTGAGGATTGAACCGTGGTCCCTGAAGCCGCCCAAGCTTCCCCAAGCAGGCACTTTAGACCACTGAGTTATCCCGCCGGGCCCTAAAAATGAAATTTTTAAAAAAAGAATCAATTTATTTTTTGCAGCAAGACTTCTCAAGGTTCAAAAACAAAAATACTGGGCTTTCTACTCCCCAGACATACTGTTTTTAATGTATGTGCAGTTCTTACATCTAGAGGTGACATTCATAGTTTTCTGGAGAATGAATATGAACTTATAAATCTCAGTTGGCTGAGCGTGGTGGTTTACACCTGTAATCCCAGTACTTGGGAGGCTGAGGCAGGAGCATCACTGTGAGTTTGAGACCAGCCTGGGCTACAAAAGTGAGTTCAAGGCCAGTCTGAACTGCATAGTGAGACCCTGTCTCAAAAAGACAAAAAAAAAAAAAAAAAAAAAAAATCTCAGTTGGCTGATAAATATTTGAGAATCTACAAACAGACATAGACTGAGTTCTTTCAGTTTATAATCAGGTGTTATTTAAAAATATTATTGAACCTGTTAAACCTAGGAGATTTGTTTTTCTTTCCTTATCTAAGTCCTACAATAACAGATGATCTAAAATGTACTGGTGACAGGTATGTGGTTTCTGATTTCTGAGATAGCGTCATTTTATGATCACCTAACAGTTATGTTTTGTGAGTTGATCACCAGTCCTAACACTATTTTCAGTGTATGTATCTTTTGAGTAAGACATTTGAATATATTCTGTTTAGAGACAATCTATTCTACAAATGCTTTTAGGCGAGAAAATATTTCATGATAAAATAAGATTTCATTCTAAAATAAAATGTCTGGATTGTTCTCATGTAGGAAAAAAAAGAATGATAGGAAGAGAGCTAAAGATCTGAGGGGCCGGCGAGATGGCTCAGTGGTCTAAAGCGCCTGCTTAGGAAAGCTTAGGCAACTACAGGGACCACAGTTCAATCCCCCATACCAAATGCTGCGCCAGCCCCACCCCCAGGCCAGGCTGAGCTGGCCTTAAAAAAAAAGTATCTAAATGAGTTGCAGATATCTGAAGCAATGGTAGCACATTTATAAAGGCTTAGTGTTATGAAAGGAGGCTGATGTGTAATTAAGTTGACTATATCTGAAGAGAGATTATTTTCAGTTTCCTAAAATCAAATTTAATATTCATATGTAATGCTAGGATTTAGTCTGTCATATTTTTAAAAAATATTATTAATTATTATTATTATTATTAATGATCGTTTTGAGACAGGGTTTCATAGGAAGTTCACGGTGGCCCTGAATTCACTTTGTATCCCAGGTTGACCTCAAACTCAGATCCATTTGCCTCGGCTTCTTGAATGCTGGGATTACAGGCATGCATCGCCATGCCTGGCTAGGCTGTTGAGTTTAGAATAAGGCTTTCAGGCTGGGGAGATAGCTCAGTCATGTAAGCATCTGGCTGGCAAGCACAGGACCCAAGTTTGATACGTGATATTTCATGCCATGCTGGCCCGAAACCAGGTGTGGTGGCATACACCTGTAATCCCAGCACTGGGGAAGCTGAGATAGGAGGATCACCATATTACTAAGTCTGGGCTATATAATAGATCAATAAAAATTTAACAAAGAGAATTAGGTTTTCTTCAAATATTGATCTGTTCTTAATATAATTAGCAAAAGAAATGGCCCAGAGAACAAAGGTTTTTGTGTATCAAAATAATGTCTTGTGCTTTTTGCTCTTGTTAGGGTTTTGATTGCTTACAGGCAAATGAAATCTTAAGAGAGTTAGGATTGGGGCTGGCAAGATGGCTCTGTGGCCTAAAGCACCTGTTTAGGGAAGCTTAGGCAACCGCAGGGACTGCGGTTTGATCCCCGGCACCACATGCTGCTCCAGCCCCACACCCCAAGGCAGGCTGAGCTGGCCATCACACAAATAAATAAATAAGGTTAAATAAAGTAAAAATTAAAAAATATATATATAGAGAGAGTTAGGATTTATTTAAGCATGCTATTCTTTTAAATGAAGTCTGATTTATGTATCTGGTTAGATGAACACTGGGAGAAGTGCTGAGTTTTATAATGTTTTATAGTGTTTTCTAATAATGTGCATCTTTTCCTGATACCAATTCTACAATAATAATATTATTAAATAACAATTATTATTGTGTTATTATTATTGTTGTTATTATTATTGTGTTTTAGTGAAGGGTCTGCAGTGTGTCCAGGGTCTCACTACTAGATGGCACTCGTAGTGATCTGCCTGTTTACAGCCTCTCAAGAGCTGGATGACAGGCGCATGCCACCACACCCAGCCTGTTGCCACTGCATTCCCAGTGTGCCCAGGGGCCAGGGTTGATAAGGCGGTCCTGGGGATCAAGCCTCCTGGCCCCTATGCCTGCTTGCAGTTGCTTTCATCTGCTGAGCTATTTGGCCACCCTATAACTTTTTTTTTTAATAGAATTTTTAATTTTATTTTGTTTTTTTCTTGTTTCAGAACTTTTGTTTGTTTATTTTTATGGCCTGCTCAGCCTGCCCTGAGGGCAGGGCTGGCACAGCATGTGGTGCCGGGGATCGAACCGCGGTCCCTGCAGCTGCCTAAGCTTTCCTAAGCAGGCGCTTTAGACCACTGAGCCATCCTGCCGGGTCCCTATAACATTTCTTTTTAAGGCCTGCTGGTCCTGACAAAATGCTGTCAGTTACAGATGTTGTCTTAATGCTCTTAAGGTAGCTGCGTTGTTTTCTTGATTTGCTAAGCTCCTGCCTGTTAATAACACCTTATGTGCTGCTTGTAGCCATTGTAGAGATACTCTGCTGCTGTAGTCACTGAGGGTAGTCTTACCTTATCCTGAATTCAAAATGAACTTATAATTAATTACTTGCACTGCTGGGGACTGTGTGCTTCTGGGTCCTTGGCAAACGTTCTACTAAGGAGCTAAATCTTAGGCCTTGTTTTATTTTTAATTTTGAAACAGGCCTCAAATATAAACACCCAGCAGAATGGCACAAGCTCTAAACCATAGAGACTGAGGGAAAGGACAAGATGGGGCATTTGATGGGGGGCCCCAGAATGGTGATTTGAGAGCCCAGTTCTCCTCCTATAGGCAAACATCTGCTGGAAAGCAGAAATGGGCACCCTCTAGCCCTGCCACAAGGGTTTTGACAAAACCTGATTTTAACCTCTTCCCAGCTCCCCATGTATACTTCCTGGGTGCCCTGCTATCCCTGTGTGGAAGAGGCCAGCAGCTGCCTTCCCCAGTGGCCAAGGTGGAAAGAAGGGGCTTTCTTCCCTCTCTCCTAATAGCAGGCAGGCAAGTGATGTAGTCATCTGACCAGATGGAGTCCCTGCTGGGCTCTGGTCCTACCAGAGGGCCTCTGCTCGAGCTGCTTTCTGGGTCCAAGCAGCCTAGAGCCCGATAAGCCCTCGATTCCTGACCAGAGGCTGAACCTCTGGGTGGCAGCATGGCACACATTTAGCCAGCTCTGCAGCCTGGGCCAAGACTGTCAGTGCCACAAAGTGGTAGTGTCTCAGAAACCTCTTCAGCACAGTGCAGCTCAGAGAACCCAAGGCCCTGCTAGCCCCAGCCACACAGGGAGAAAGGTACCTGGGTGGCGTCCCAGGCTTGGTACTGCAGGGTCCCCGAGGTGATGTAGTCACTCAGGTAGAAGAGGAAGAGGCCCACGATGAGCAACGGGCTCACGCATGCCCACATGGCCTTCCAGTACCAGTTGAGGGCACAGCCGGTCATGGCCTCGAGCTCAGCTCCGAATCTGTGCACGGCGGGAGGGAGGGAAGTAAGTAGCCTGGGTTGGCGCCGCCGCTCGAGCCAGGCACGCCTGATGTGCCTCCTCACCAGGAAGTCTGCTGTGGGCGACCTGAGTCCAGTGTACCCTCCCCACATCCCTTTGCAGTGACCACAGGGCGAGTCCACACCAGGAAGGGACCCTTGTCCCTGCTGCTGGCCTTCAGAAGAAGCTGTGGTGTACACTATGGAGAGAGGTGTGATGGGGGCTGGGCATGAGGGATGTGGTCAGTCTGTTCCCAGGATAGAACCCTCAGTTGGCTTTGCCTCCCTGCCTTCCATGCACTGCTGTTTAGAAACACCCAGGGCGGGACCCCTCTGTCCAGCGACCACAGGATTTGGGACAATGGTGAGCCCTGCGTGTAGCTCAGGTATTGAAAACTGCTCTCCTGGCAAGAGGAGATGGGATTGGGCAAGCTGTCCCTACCAACTGTCACGATAGCTGAGGCCTCCCGCACCATCTGCATGGTGCCCATGGAAAGCTCGAAAGCACTGCGGACTGACCTGGGCTTGGGGCTGAGGCTACAAAGGCTCCTGTGTGTGACATGAACACCTGAGACTGTCAGAGTGACATAGGTCAGGCAGGGTGGGTCTTCTCCCTTCACCCCATTCACTGCTAGGTATAGGAAGGTGCCAGCTAACTGGTCATTGTTGCCAGAGGGCCACCAGATGGCGCTGTCCCCAGGGGCAAGCACAAGGGACTAGCGGCTCCTTGTCTTGTGGAGAGCCTGTCTCAACATTGAGAAGTGTGCTCTGTGTGAAAGCCCTGGCTACAATCCCCAGGACCACAAAAAACAGAACAGGAAACCAACTTTTAAAGCTGCTTTGGATCAACAGTGTGGCCCCAGCTGTGTATTGCATCACCTGGGGAGACTGAAAACTTCCCAGGGCTGCTGGGCACCCAGAGTGAGAACCTGACCTCAGTGGAATGTGCCTTTCTAGGGTATGAGTTCTCAAGCAGACCCATCGGGGTCCTCAGAAAACTCTGGTGTTGGCTGGTGATCAGAGACTTGATTGTTGGGAGGCTGGGTGCTCTTCCCAGGGAGCTACAGGGTGCAGCAGGGCCATCTGGGAACTTCCTTTTACACACAGAGTGACAGGAAGCAGGTTGTTGGTAGAAGACCAGCTGAGGGCACAAGACAGAAGAGCAGGTGAGACTTCAGAGAAAAAAAGAAAAGTGAGGGCAAAGTGCAGCCTTCTAGAAGGAGAGCTATTTGGCACCAGGGCCGTGGCGGTGGCTGTGGGATCCCCTGGGCTCCTCTCAGGAGGAGTGGTGGCTGTGGGATCCCCATGGGCCCCTTACCTCCTCAGCCCATACACATAGCACACGGCGACCGTCTCCACCAGCACGATGAGCAGCAGGGACAGCGTGGCCGCGTAGTCATTGAAGATGTCGAACCAGTAGCTCCCAGCCTCCATGGTGAACACCAGGCCGATGACACAGTTGAAGAGGCACAGCAGACCTGGGCACAAGACACCCGCTGGCTGCCTGGGGTGCTATCTCAGGGGCAGCAGGGCCCGGCCCCCGAGGGGACTCTGGCCACTGGCTTTGGCCACATGGGTCGGAGGAGCCACCATGCCAGGAACACTGGGTTTAGTGGGAAACAGAAGTGGTGAGCAGCATGCTCAGAAGTGTCACCTGGTCTGTGGGGGATCCCACAGCTCAAGCCTGGTGTTTGAGAGGCGTGTGGCTTGGGCAGGAGCTCCAACACAAGTGGAGAGAGGCAGGAGCCCCGCTGGGGGAGGCCTAGGGTTTCCATAGCTCCTGCTGAGTGCCAGGCACTGGTGGTCACGGCATCCTTAAGCCTCAATCAGGGAACAACAGGGGCCTTTCATGGTGAGCAGCCAGGGCTCAGGGATGTGCTGCAGCTCTGCCCTGGCCCGTACCCTGCGAGTGGCAGACTGGGTTCTAATATATACCATACCTGAAATGGCCTCCTTGGGCAGGTGGCTGGAAATGACCTTGCTGTCAGTCAGAGGGGTGAGGACGGCTGCCGTGTTGCCCAGCATGCTCCCTATCCCCAGCGTCAGCAGCATGAAGAAGTAGAGCACCGACCACAGCTGTGACACCTCCATGTTCTTAATGGCCTCGGTGTAGACGATGAAGGCCAGGCCCGTGCCCTGGACGGCCTGCCCGAGGCAAGAAGGCAGAAGTTACCCAGGAGACCATTAGTTTCAAATGAAGTGAATTCTAAGCAATGTGTAAATCTTGGAACTGGCCAGGAAAGCCATCTGCGAAGCCTGGCCCACCTGCAGACCAGGCCCTGAGGCTCAGGTATACCAGAGAAAATTGGGTGCTGTCCAGATACATCTCTGCATAGTGTGAAGTTCTGTCTCCATGCCCTGCCCCGGATTTCATACATTCTGGATATAACGAGGTTACATGTGAGCAACCTGTTACTGCCAATGTCGTGACTACCCAGGTATTCTGAGCCCTTGGTGCTGGACTAAGGAAACAAGATGGACCCAGCATGGGAAGCTAGCCTTATGACAGTGCTCAGTGGCCAGAATTCTGTGCTGGTGACCCTGTGTGGACACATGGAGCTGTGGAAACAGTCTGCGGTTCCTGTTAAAAGACAGGTGCTCTGGGAGCCCCATGAGGGTCGGAAAGCACCATGGTTGTGGGTACTCCCAGGCTCCCCGCAGGTGACACAGCAACAGCTGTAGCTTTTAGTGTCTTGGTTTTGATCCTCAGGAGTCCCAGAAATCAAGCAATGAGCTCACACACAAGGACTGAGAAACTCAGGAAAACAAGTCACCATGAGTAAAGAATCAGTTGGAATAATAAGAAAAATAGACCCATCCTCCCTGACACAGCACATGTTGGATTGCTACCAACTGGGGTTCCCCACCCTGTATAGTTATGTTGAAGGCCTGTCCCCCACAGTACCTGGAGAGGAGGTCTTTAGCAAGCAGTTTAGGTTAAATATGGGATTCTAAGGTATTAGCAACATGACTTCATAAAGAGAGAGTAAATAGTCTATATGAACTGGTAACCACATATTCTTGGATGTTCAGTCAAGTTCAGAAGAAGGTGAAGACTTCCCGATGCTAAACCAAAAGTGAAACTGGAAGGAGAACACAGAATCAAAGAGCTGCAGGGCTTTCTGAATGTGATCCGGGTCTTGTAGCCCAATGTTGGGATCTTGATGTCTGTGAGGGAGGGAGCTCGTGCTGCAGGCTGCTATAGGCAGAGAGCTGGGCTGGAAGGCCCGCAAGAACAGCGTGGCTGTATCCGTGACTTAACCTGGAGTGGCACCACGTAAGAAAGGAATTGCCCAATGAAGCACCTTCCAACAAGTAAGAAAATGCCACCTCATGGGCAGCCAAGCCCTCTGCCCTGTTTGTGGTTCGTGCTCTCTGGAAGTGTTCTCTAGGAGTCTCTAGAACACTAGAGGCATTAAATACAAGAATTAGACAACAGCTCCACTAATGCTTCCACCTACACTGTGCCCAGAGTCCTAGCCAGTAAAACTAGAAATGTAGACATTAAAAAGTGTTCAAGTATATCTGTACCATATGGGATATTGTACTCAGCAAAACAAAAAGAATTCATCAAGAAATTCATTAATGGAACTCAGTGCAAGACACAGAGGATTTCTAAAGGGATGGGTCACTGGGGGTGTGACCTGGAAGACTGTTTTTGTCCCCAGCTTCTTTCCACTCTCTCTACGTCCTGGGTGCTATGGGTGAAGAGCTTTCCTCTGCCACGTCCTTGCTGTTCCTGCCCTGGAGCCAGCCAGCCATGGACTGAACTCATGGAAACTGAGGCTGATGAACTTTTTCCTTGCAGGTGGGCCTGTGGTATATTTTGTCTCAGTAATGGCAACCTAATACAGATAAAGGTCTTGTTTTATTCTTCTCCATGTGAATACTCAGTTCCTACAGAACCATTTATTAAAGAGAATATCCTTCCTTTAGTGTACTTTTGTGAAAAATCAATTTTCTAAACACATGGATTAATGGTGGGGCTCTCTCATTAATTCCATTGATCTATGTGTCTGTTTTTATGTCGGTGACATGTTATTTTATCTGTGACTGTAGGATGTCTTGAAGTCAAGTATAGTGATGCCTCCAACATTGTTTTCTTGTTTAAGGTTGCTTTGACTATTCTGGGAGTTTTGTGGTTCTATATGAATTTTAATTTTTCCCCTGTTTTTCCTTATATTGGTGGGGATTGCATTAAATCTGTAGATTGTTCCAGGTAGTATGGACATTTTAACAATGATAGTTTTCCCAGTCCATGAATATGGGCTACCTTTCCATTTTTGTGTCTTCTTGAACTTCTTTTATTAGTGTTTTATAATTTTTATCATAGAGATCTTTCATTTCCTTTGTTATTATTATTTTTTTTGTATTTTAGAGAAGAGTCTACAGGGTGTTCAGGGTCTCACTACTGAACTGCATACATGGTGATCCACCTATTTACAGCCTCCCAAGAGTTGGGATTATAAGCATGTGCCACCATACGAAGTCTCAATTGCTGTCTCAGCATGCCCTGGGGTTGGGGCCAGCACAGCTGCCCCTGAGCCTGGTGCTTTAATCTGCTGAGCTATTTGACCAGCCCTCCTTTGTCAAATTTAAAACTTAAAATAACTCAATAGTAAAAAAAAATCCAAATAAGTAATTTGCAAACAGTCTGAGTAATCCTTGTTCTAAAACAACTGTGTGAGCCACCAATCCCATGACTCAGTATATATCTAAAGGAAATTAAACTATATCAAGGACACATCAGCATTACCATGGATCTTGGCAGCAGTATACATAACGCCCAGGAATCAGAAGCAACCTAAGTTCACCCGATGATAATGAATATCATTCAACCACTGAAAAGATAATACCCTGTCACTTGTATGAATATAGATGAACTGGCAGGAGACTGGCTAGAAGCAAATGAGCTGGTTGCAGAAAGATAAATGCTCTCCTGTGGAAACTGAAAAGTGAGTCTCAGAGGACACAGTGGAGTAATGGTCACAGGAGGCTCTGAACAGAAGTGGGGAGGGAGAATGCGAAGAGCTATTGGGGAGGGCCAGGGTATGGTCAGAGCCAGGAGCAGCTGTGCTGCACTGAGCACAAGGGGCAGGGATGGAGGGTGGGAGGACTCTGGCCTACAGCACTGTCATGCATTTCAAAACAACCTCAAGAGCCCAGAGGTTCTTAACACAGAAACGATTAATGTTGAGATAAAACTGTTGATTGCCCCAATTTGATCATTATATCTTGTCTTCTTATGTCAAGATCATAAGCTCTGTGCTATAAATATGCAATCATGCAATAAAAGCTTATTTGAAAAGGCAAATAGACAAGGACTAAAAATGTGAAAGTGAAGGAGCTTATCCAGCAACTAGAGAAAATTGGACCAGTAAAAACAAAATAGCAAGCTTTTAAATGAATTTCTAAAACATTTACATGTATTTTCAGAATCTAAAAAACTAAGATGTTTATTATATTATTATTTGCAATATCCTATATTTTCACAATTTAAAATGAGAAAAAGAAAAGGAGTTAAGGATACAGAATATACAGAGTGATTGAGTGACTAAGAATTCCAACCAGGAATTTAATGACTAAGAGCAACCAGGAAGAATGACAAGAGAGGACTCAGTTGTTCTTGTCCCGAGGTCCCTGTGAGCAGGACAGAGTCACCCCGTGCAACCCCAGCCAGCCCCTTACCGTGTCCAGCTCCGATTCCAAGCTGCAGTTTTGCATATGTGACAGGACCTCACTGTACTTGCTCGGGTAGGTGGTAGCCAGGTAGTCTTTTACCTGTTCCAGGTTGCTGGCTGTCACAGCGCCATCTTCAAGGTCAAAAGAGTTGGTCAGCAGCAGAATCATCCTGCAGAGCAGACCGCCAGCTTGACCTCCACTCACTAGGAAGGCTGCTGGCCTCAGCACCTCACAGAAGCTTGGGAGTCGGGGGCCACCCCTCCCGCCTCTTCCTTCTGCCAAGGTGAGGACTGGAAGTGGGACTGATGACCTTGGAGAGGACAGGGCAGCTGTGAACAGCTCTGGTGAAGCCTTAGTCACTAGTGGG
>PVJA010018713.1:0-39478 GCA_004027025.1 Myocastor coypus
TTTTTTTTTTCTTGCTGGGTGAACTTTAGATAACTTGCTTTTGGTGAACAATAGGAACCACCTTCTGTCCTCCTATCAGAGAAGCCCATGTTGCCCCCTATTGAGCTGTGTAAATGGATTCTTGAGGCAGACTCAAGAACATGAACAGTGAGTTTAATGAAGATTGGCTGATACAAAGGTCTAAAGAAACTTAATATCTATAAGGGTGTGCATAACTCTTGAAGTCCTTATGGGCTTCTACTACTTTAGTTTGTAAGATGAGGACAGTGATAATCTACTTTAAAAGGCTTACTGTGAATATTGCGTCAGTTAATGTACAGAAAGCACTCAGGACAGGGCTTAGGTTATTGTCTTACTGTTGTGATTCATGTCTAGGTGTCCAGCTAAAGCCTCATGAGGTCATAGGGTTCTTCAAAAGTGACCAAGTCTAGAGTGTGTGATGCTGGGGTTATGGGTGTGTGATTAGAGAATCAGTCCACTGGCTGGTTTAGCATGGTTCTGGCTGGGATTAAGGGTATGAGTGCTACACCTGCCCTAGAGCAGGTAGCCTGTATAGAACATAAGGAACAGATGGCCTTGTGCATTCCTTGTTGTCTTTGCTGTCTTCTGCCACCATGACCTGTTGTACTTCTGCCATGTATCACCTGCTTTTGAGCTACCCAATAATCGACTGAAGCCTCTATAAGCCTTGAGCTAAATAACCCTTATACCCTTTCACTTTGAGTGTTAGGTATTTTGTCCCAACAACTATACTCTCAGCTGTGTTATCATTGTCCTGTATCACCATCAAGCTTGTCCTCTTTTCAGGTTGGTTCAGAACAGAGACAACTCCTGAGGACTCAGGATCCAGGAAGCAGCTGTAGTTACGTATGTACTCTATGTAGAGCATATCAGTATGCTTGGCTCAATTAGATTTCTTATTAAAGAAGAGAAAATACAGTGTAGTAAAGGACCCTGAGTCTTCAGCCTTCACTTTCGAACGTTCAATAAGTGACCATCCAAAGCAATGGAAAACCTCATCATCAAAGTCACACTACAAAGGAAGAGAGGAAAAATTACAAAAAAAGTTTATGCAAAGTTAAGTGACCATCCAAAGCAATGGAAAACCTCATCATCAAAGTCACACTACAAAGGAAGAGAGGAAAAATTACAAAAAAAGTTTATGCAAAGTTAAATAATGAGAGGCAGTGAGGTAGAAAAGGTATCCTTCGATCAGAAAAAGACATTTATAAGAACTGAAAAGCAAGAATCATATATCTGTGATACATTGAAGTCTAATTTGATCTAATTGACTTTGAGTGTGGAACACAGAAGTACCAGAAAAATGATTGCTCAGGGATGTAGTGCAAGACTGCATTCATAAGTGAAATAAATCAGACTTGCATGCTTAAACATCATATTCCTTCCCCAGTATAAGAACTTGAAAGAGTAAATAAAATCTGAAGATACAATAGATATAGAAAAAGGAAAAAACTGCTCAAAAGGAATAAACAAACATTAACTCTTCCTTTTGATAAACCTTAATATTTTTTTCTCGTCCCTTTCTCTCTTTATTTTTTAATTTATTTAGAATGGAATATAAGCGTTGGCCAAATAGCTCAGTGGGTTAAAGCACCTGCAAGCAGGCACAAGGGCCAGGGTTTGATCCTCAGGACTCCTGTACTGGCCCCACCCCTGGGGTGCGCTGAGATGACAACTGAGACTGGGCGTGGTGGCATGAGCCTGTGATCTCAGCTCTTGGAAGGCTGTAAACAGGTGGATCACTGTGAGTCTCATCTAGTAGTGAGACTCTGAACACTCTATAAGCCCTTCCCTAAAAAAAAAAAAAAAAAGAATAAAAAATAAAAAGAATTGAATAAAATGGAGTATAATAATAGTTGATAAGACATTACAAGTGTTACACACTTAAAAGAACAAGATGAAAGATATGCAACCGTGGTTTTTTATACTGCGCATTGCAATCCTCAACGTGGTTGCTCGAATTAGAGGTATTAGCAAATAGTTAGTCAAAGTAAAAGTTTTAAACAATAACTGTTAATCTCAAAAAACTGATGGAAATTAGTAGTACAATCACCTCAGTTATCCTTTATGTTCTTGGCAATAACAATATGGAATATAACAACCATTATTAATCTTCTGTTCTTGTTTTGAGATTCTATATCATTTGTACTGTATGCAGCTTTGTTTCTACCTTTGTTTTTGCTATTTTTTCCTCCTTAAAATAAGAAAAGGAATGAACAATTGAGATAAGAGAAAGGAAGGAAGATAGAAGGGGAAAATGTCATGTGTGCATAGAGACAGAACAGCTAAGATGATTGCACTAGTAATTTCTATTGGCTTTTTTTAAGGCAGAAGTGAATGCTTAAAATATTTAACTTGACCAATTTAGGTGTTGGTATCTGGTAGGCTGAGCAACTACATTGAAGACAACAGTGTGTACTATGACAGCTACTGTTGCTCCCCTATCATTTCATTTTACCTTCCTATTTTTAAGTACTGCACCACTTCTAGTGTCTTCCCTATTAATTTTTATTGTCTTTAAAATAAAAATGATGCCCATTCAGGTGCTGATGTAAGATGCCATGATGCCAATCCAAGGTTTTGCCTGAAAATCTGGAGATCTGCCTAAAGACTTCCTATTAAAGAAAGAGATAGAAAATCAAGTACAACTTGAATTTTGGCTTCTTTTGAAATGAAAATATTAGAGGCTTTAAAAATATCAAAAGAGGGGCAAATTAATCTCATGTACCTTGGATGTAAGATTGTGATATAAATTCAATTTTTAAAAGCCTTAGGTATTTAATTTCTACAAATTATTTTCAAATTCTCACTTATATTTACAAATATTGTGAATATTTACCTTTTAATGAGTAGCACAGCTATGTGGAGGAAAACTGTTAGTCTTTTCAAAGCTAACTGCAAAACCCAGGTGGAATGATTTATCTTCTAGCAGCTTAAGTGCATCACAAACATACAGCTTAGGGAAAAATACAATTTTTGAGGGACTCGTATTTGCAAATCCAAACTATTACATGAGAACAATATTCCTAGGAGCACATTCAGTTTAGGAATAAACACGGAAGAGTGATTCTATTTCAAGTCATGAAAAGAGGCTGGACATTGAAGGTAGTCTTGGTACAGTCCTGTTCAGGGGCTGTATCTTGCTCCTGGGCTGAATCTTGCTCTGGACTAGGACCCAGTTTATTTCTAAATAGAACATTATCCTTCAGCTAAGCCTCACATCCACCCTTCCTCCAGGAAAAGTTAGAGAAGCCCTTGGAAGCACAACTCCTCTCCCAGGAATCCAATCCTCCATCTCCAAGTCAGTGCCCTCCAGGTGTTATGTGGGGTGATGAGCCAAGATGGTATCAGGCCAGCTGTGAATCAGCTATGCATCTTGTATTTGAGCTTCTGTATAAGAAGCAGTCCCCCTTGGCTTCCCAAAAGATTCGCTTTAACATTGTATCACAGGAAATTTCAAATGAAACATTTTCTTATGGAAAAATCATAGTTCAGAAATTGAAGTATTGCTGAGTTAAATGGTGCACTTGGCAATCTGGGCCTAAAGCATTAAAAAAGAAAACTCTACACCAATTTCCTTTCATAGACTATGAGGAAGCTTCCCTTCTAGATGTGTCTGCTCTCATCCTGAGGTCTGTGTTTGATATCATCATTGCCTCCTCCTACCCGACTTGTGGAAGGAATAGTGTTGTGGAGACCAGCCACCCAGGAAATACGCATCTTTCTACCTATCAAAAGCAAGGATAAGAGCAATTTAGTGGTTCAGGCCAGTCTCTGGTTCCTTTCTTTGAAGAGTATGTGCACACACACACACACACACACACACATATGGGGGGGATGAGTTTACTGCTAGGTGAATTTTCTTTGTTAATGGTGAAGACTTGTTGAGAAAGGTGAAAGAGGCTGAAGTTTCTTGTCCCACCTTTGCATCCAATCCTGCTCAAGTTCCTCGCATAGCTAGTGTCATCCATACACAATGCACCCTGGGACCTGAAATTGTTCAACTGGAAGTGAATTGAAAAGAAATAGAAAAAAAATAAGTACATTAAATGTATTTTGGTCTAGGTTTTGTCTCACAGCACAGAAGGTTCAAAGCCTGCTGGGTTCCCAAAGCTTTGTGTAAATATAAAGATTGTAAGAAACAGTGTATCACAGCAGTGGCTGCTCAGCGCTATTTCTTTGTATGCAGTAGGAAAATGTGCCCCTCTGCATCATTTGCAACTTACTGCAGGGATTACTCAATGAAAATACTGAATATTATGGCGGAAACACAAGAGAAAACAAGGCTTTAACACTGCATTTTCATCTGCATCATTCCTAAGTAAAATACATTCGAGTCCAACAAGAGGAATTGCTCACTGAAACAATGTCAAGAAAATTGGTAACTGCCTGAGCCATGTTTTCACACATGATTGTGTGCTTTGTCTTCTAGCTCTGATTTTTCATTTCGTATTTAAGTTGCTATGAAGGGATACACTGTCTAATCAGAAATTAACTGTTGCTTGTCCTCAGTACTCTGTAACAGAACTGAGAAAGTCAAAGAAGAGGACACAGATAGAGAATGCACCTGTCCCATCTCACCTCCTGCTTGCTATTTTGCTTCAGAGAAAAGTCACTGACTGCCCATTGCTGGGAAACTAAAGGATTTGTACATCATGTAGAAAGCTATCTGTTTTCCAGCCTCAAAATGTTAAAGACACTAATTTAGACAAGATGTGGCTGAGGAATAAGTGGTGGGATAAAAGCAGGGCTGGAAGACTGTAGATGAAGCAGGCACACTGCTAAGTCTCAACTGAAGATGGCTTGTCCACAGAGCAAGAGGGAGAAAACTCGAAAGTACAAATGGAAGAGCCCAAGGCTACTTGGTGTGGAGGAGGAGAGATGCCTCATGCCTGCAGGCACTAAAGGCACCAGTTTACACGACACAGAAAAATCATTGCTGTCCTTTCTTTTTTTTTTTTGAGACAGGGTCTCACTATGCAGTTCAGGCTGGCCTTGAACTCACTTTTGTAGCCCAGGCTGATCTTGAACTTACAGCGATCCTCCTGCCTCAGCCTCCCAAGTGCTGGGATTACAGGCATGCGCCACCACGCCTGGCTGTCCTTTCATAATGCCATTACATTAGGGGAATAAAAACTACATGCAGCACTTTCTGTTTAAGAGAAGAGGGAGTGTTCAGTGTCAAAAGGATAAAAGAAAAAGATATTTTTATGTGACATCTCTATTATTAGAGCCATTGTACCTGAAGCAGTCAGCTGCCAAGTCCTGCACTGCCCAGCATGTCCTGCTGTGGCAACGCCAGCAGTGCAGGGCACTTCGCCAATCATTGCTTACATGAGCACATTGCAGTTGCATTTTCTTTAATTCCGTAAAGGGATGAAGATCATTGACCTGTGTTCGTTTGCCTCTGGTGGCTATGGGTCAGAATACGGATGTGTTGCCAGGATACATGTGTGCTGTGGGCTCCTTTTAGAGATTCTGCCCAGGTACTTGTTCTCATGGACAAAGAATTGGACAAGACAATCACAATAAGCAGGGAGGATTTCCATTTGCTGAAGGTGGGAACGAAAGTCTGCTCTGCAGAGTGAGGGCAGACCACTGAAGAGAGCAGTGACGACGAGACTCACTATCTCCAAATTCTCCAGAATGATGTCACAGCTAGGTTTTTGCATAAAAAAAAACCTACTTGATTTCACACCATGAGAACTGAAGAGAGTTCTTTCTAATTAGCCTCAAGTGCAGTGCCTGGGTACCTGTGCCCTAGATCTCTGTGATTGACAGGCCATGCCCACTTGTCCAACCCGGTGGCTACATCTTAATCTCCTGCCTCGGGTGCATTGGTTGAGCATATCTTGAAGCTGATGTCCAGTCATCTTGCCTGGGATATGCTGAGGCATTGGGGTACTTCCTCAGCCTCTGGGACTGTGAGGTCTGTCCAGCAATTAGTCCTCTAGTCCCAGGAGACCACTCCTGAATGTGGCTTCTTATGTATCCTTGCCACTTCCGAAATCTGTGCTCATGGATCTTTTTCCTATCTCGTGGCTCAGGTTCAGTCCCTTAGTGGTCATTGTAGATCTTTCAGCAAACTTTATCTCACCTCTGAGACACCTGTTAGCCATTCTTCCATCTCTGTTGTCAAATACCAGACACAAGCAACTTATAATAAACAAACAAAGCTTGACTTTAGTTCACAATTTCAGAAGTTTCCATCCGTGGTCTCTTGACCCTGCTTCTCTGGGCTGTGTAGCACAGCTGTTCGTGGGAGGAGGGCGTGGTGACCAGGAAACATTTCAGAGTGACCAGGAAGCACTTGATAGTGACCTAGCTTCTTCTTATCTTCTCAGTGGGCCCTGCATCTTAAAGGATTGATGTCTTCCAACAGCACCACATACTGGGAATAAACCTTCAACACACGGGCCTTTGGAGACACCTTGCATATTCGAATGATAGAACAACTCAGTTTTAAACAAAGATGTCACAGACTTCACACTGGATCACCGTTGCCACTATTGCACACGGGTAGTGTCTGGGTCATTGACTCATTAGACTGGATGCCTATTATGGACAGTGTCTGGATGTCTCCTCAAGGCCTCATGGGCTCATGGGGTGGGGGGGCGCTTTCCAGAGGTGGCTGTCAGAGGGCTTAATGTAGGTGAAAAGGATTAGGAATGTGTGACAATTATGTTAGCCATTGATTGGCTTAGCCTAGTTCTAGGTATGGACAATGGGGAAGGCCCACCCTGGCTGTGGCAGTCACCATGTGCTAGGCTTGCGCCCTGGCTGTAATAAGAGGGAAAGAAGGCTCAATGCTGCTGCTGTTCACTGCCTCCTGCCCGCCCTGCTGTGGGCTGTTTCTCTATTTCCAAGCCCCTCTGCCATGCCACCCTGCCTTTGAGCTGAACTTGTTTACTTTTCTTTGTCTCAGCAATAAGAGAAGTACCTAAGACAATGCCTTAGATATGAGACCCTCAGAGCAAAACTAGAGCATTAAGCCCAAGGTTAATTATAAGCACTGTCATCTGAGAGGCTGAAGCAAGAGGACTAGAGTTAGTGCTCAATCAGGCTGACTCTAACTTAGTGAAACCTGTCTCAAAATTTAAATTGAAGAAGATGAGCTGAGAATGCCAGTGTAAAGGATCTGAGTTCAATTCATAGCATGAAAAGCAAATGAATGAATGAGTGGATGGATGGGTGGATGGATGGATGGATGAATACCTGAGAGTCTGTCCTAAAAAGTCTATTCAGAGTCTACTTGATCACATCAATAATACACTCACAGTGCCCTGTGGTCTAACAGATGAACTCCCTGCACTGGATTCATTTTGTGGAAAATAATTTTATTTTATTTTATTTTTCAAAACTTAGAAATGCTGGAGGGATTTTTCTTTTTATGTATTTGGTGCAGGATCTCACTGTGACATTTTTAACAGAAGTCTTATTTACTTAATATTTTTATTTTTTAAAATTCTGAGCACATTTTCAAAGAGAGTATAATGCATCACTTTTAACATAATTTTACCACATGTGTCTTTATCATATCTTACCATCTATATTCAAATTATACATATGGTGTATATTCTATTTATATCTGTGTATATCAAATTTGCATTTTAACTGCTTTATTTTTTTTAAATTTCTTGGTGCCAAAAGTGGATGAACAGCTCCAAAAATTATTAAAGCATATGACGGTAATAGAGATAGAGGTATCCTGAAACAACACACTATGACCCAAAGAACGTGACTGTGCACATGGTAAGAACCTGTACCTTTACATGTAAGCACTGCTCAAAAATTAGCCCAAAAGAAACAGAATTTTAAAATACATAATTATTTAAAAATTGCATTATAGTTGGTCACCAGACAATTTTTTTTTTACTCCATATAAGGTACCCTTTAACGAAATTTATTCTCATTTTTTATGTATTTGGTACAAGGTCTCTCACTACTCAGCTTGCACTTGTAGTTAGTAAAAACCAACATAAATTCATTGATTCTTCCTTAATTTCTCAATTTCCCAAATATATTATTTGAAAAATGTCATTTAGGCCTGCATTAATTTGACAAACTTTTTTTTTACCACTACAGAAAGAAAAAACTACAAACTGAAGCCATCTAGTCTAAAACCACACTGCAGAGAATAAAAACAGGTACAAATGATGCTTAGTGCTCAAAAGTGTTGTAAAACTAACATCAAAATGAAAAAAAAAATATTCTAGTAAAAAAAGAAAAGGAAAAATGCTATTACTGGATATCAGTTATACATTAGAAAAAAGTGGAGTTTAAACTTTCAGCATTGGGCCCGGCAAGAGGGCTCAGCAGTCTAATGCACCTGCTTAGGTGAGCTTAGGCAACTTCAGGGATGGTGGTTCCATGCCTGGCACCACAAGCTGTGCCAGGCCCGCCCCCAGGGCAGGCTGAGCTGGCCATAATACAAAAAAAAAAAAAAAAAAAAACCTCTGAGTATAGGCATGAGGTGTGTGTGTGTGCGTGTGCGTGTGTGTGTGTGTGTGTGTGTGTGTGTGTGTGTGTGTACATGTCTATGCAAGGAAAGATTTCTTACTACACCTGGATTGAATTTCCAGAGTTTTCAACATCAGCTTTCAGCTCTTTTACAAAGCAGCTAGAAGGAAGATGCGCCCTGTAATCTCTGTTCTGTTTTTCCATGAACTCGTGAAGATCCTGCACAGAGATCTTTATTCATTTTGGAGTAGAATGATTGCCTTTTCAAGCATGATGAAGACTGCAAAAGTGCCATTAGGAGGTAGCAAAAGGATATCAACTCTGCCTGAAGAGGAAAACCATGACACAGGCAAAGGAGCAGTGTGTGCAAATCAACTCCCAAATCATCTATCCACAGAAAACAGACGAAGGCCGGTGGCCCTCCTGATTCACTGTCCTGCAACAGAGCAGAGTAAGAGCTTCCTGTAACACTGCAAATGCCTTCTGTTCACCCTGTGCACTATGATGCTCCTCATCACATATACATGGCGAGGAATTGAAGTGGTCCGATGAAACTGAGAAATTAAATTAGGTTCTCATTTGAATTACTTTGGTGTAATTTAAATTTCCATAGCCACATGCATGTGTCAGGCCCACTGTGTTGGGAAGCAGGTTTCTCAGAAGTGATCTACACACTCAGTAGCATGAAATCACAACTAAGGTGAGGCCATCTTTTGACTTACCATGGAAAGAGATAAACCAGACACCCAAGGGCACATCTGAGCCAGGCAAAGTTGCACACAACAAACAGAAACAAAGTTCGCTGCTCTGCATAACTCCACTTGCTTACAGAGGGGCAGATTTGAGATTTGACTCAATTTGATTCGAATCAATCAATTTGATTCAAATTGAAGTCCCTTCTTCATTATTCTCAAAACCTTAGCAAAAGCAGTCTGTAAATTTCATGTGGCCTTCCTAAATGTAATACGCCAAAGACATGCTCAAAGTCTTCAATACTCTAAGCCTAAAAAAGAAAGGAAAAATGGAATCAATTTCCAAGTTGAGAACAAAGTACCATGATTGCTTTGGAAAACCAAGTAGTGGTATAAACAGCCTCCTTACAAAAGGTGTAAATTTGTTCTTAACATTTGCTTTCATTTATAGGAGACAGAAATAGATTATGGGCAGGGGAGGTAGCTCAGTGGAATAAGCATCTGCCTAGAAAGTGCAAGGTCTTGAGTCCAAACCCCAGTAATAGAAAAAAAAAAAGAAATTGATTACAGTTTTCTGAATTTATTATTTCTCATCTAAAGTTAGAAATAAATGCTAGCATCCAATGAAATTAGAGGTATTTTGGAAAACCAAGTTCTCTTGTTCAAATTAAAACTTTTGAAGTTGTATCTTGAAATGTGATGTGCACGCTGGTTTCATCTTTGATGTGATGCTGAAAATAGCTTTTACCAAAACATATTGCTTATTATTTTATGTGTTTTAGCATGATTATTCCCATAAGACAACCTGTAAACAATGTCCCTGCTTCTCCAAAAGCTATCATTGAATATCATATGTAGAAACTTACTGCATGTAGAACTTGAACTTTACCCACAATACCCATCATTAAACCACATACAGTTCATGGTAAAACTTTTAAAACAATAGCATATGCATGAAATGATGAAAAACATAATTATTTAAAAAGTTATTATGTTTATTTTAAATTCATTGTACTAACATGCAGGAATCTACAATTAAATTGCCCTCATCAGTCAATAAGTAGTTGTAAGACTGCCATAACTTTGAGAGATGCTGCTGTATAATGTAGGCTGTGACATAAGCAGGGAGTAAAGATGATGCTTTTAACTCGCTTATTATCTTGTGTTTTCTATTTTAGAAAACAGCCCCAAATGTGACAGTCCATCCTGTCCATATGCCCAATAGTAAGATCACACCTAAGGTCTACTGATTGCAGCTCCGGCTTTCCATTCCTCGTGTTTGCCATGTTGACAACAATACCTTAACTTAAGCATGTATTTCCTTCCACTGGAGCTTCAGCAGTGCCCAGCTGGCTTCTGTGTCTTTTCTTGGTCCCCTAAAGGCCTTTCTTCACATTATCAGCAGGTTTCTATTTAAAATTCATTCTTGGTGTTTCTCAGAACAATAGAATAGACCACTGTAATTTTCTCTACATTAACAATAAATGCTGAAAAATGGAAGTGGTGAACATATTCCCTTAGCAATCGTAATAAGCAACATACACTATGTATGAATAAGTTGAACAGAAATGGTACAGAGAAGGGGTAATCTCCTCAAGGAACCTGACAAATATTACCAAACTTGAAATGCTGTCAGAAAGAGCTAATAAATGAAAATTACAATTTCTCCCAAGTTAATAAAAATGTACTTCAAACCCAATTAGAATGATTATTGGTGTTAGAGTTTAAAATTATTTTTGGTGCTTCTCTTAAAGTGCCTTACATCAGTGTTTTAAAAGCCCTGAAAATAACCAATGACACCACAAGCAATACTGATAAAAACAATTTTAATTTAACAACTGTTAAAGTATGTTATAAATGTTCTGTGGTACAAAAAAGTACAAAATGTATAGATGGAAAGCACTGAAATCTACAAAGAGAAGCTAAAATCATATGAAAATGTAATATTTTAGAACCTTACAGTTTTGAAATGCTCACATAGCTGGCTATATACTTGAAAAGAGAATGGTAAATGTATCTTAGTTTCTTAGTTTATAAGTAAAAAAAGTTGAAGAAAAAGAAAGAAAGAAAGAGAGAGAGAGAGAGAGAGAAAATATGATAAACTGGAGCTATAAAGAAGAGGAGAAAATGACTTATAAAAAAACCTAAGAGAATGTATGAAAACAGGATAAGCAAGAAGACTTGTATTGCAAACTTAGGAAATACACAATCCAATTCTCTAAAAAGTTATAAAAGCTATGAATTACATCATTCAATTTATGAAAGCATTGGTTAAGTTATATACCCTTGAATTATAGTTAGCAAATAAAATATTAATATTTAACTTAAATATCCACTTGTGAGTTTATATGAAAAGACTAAGAAACTACATGCAAAAGTCACAGAAATGCAAACCCAAATAACCAATAAGTGCACCCCTTAACAACCAGTTGTCAGATAAAGAAATAGTGTTGTATTAATTGAATCCTTGATGTCATTTAACCAGCACAAAATAAATAGAGTAATAGTACATATTGCTGGTAGGGTTGTGGGTCAAGAAGCCTTCTCTTAATCAGTGAACATACAGTAGCCTTCGCAGAAGAAATTCAGAAGCAACAATCTATTAAGTTTGATTCATAAACTTTTCAGTCCAGCAATTCTGCTTCAGGAACCTGACTCACAAAATTAAAGCAGAGAGCCAATATATATGCATGGGATGTGTGCTTTAGCACTTTTCTTTGTGATATAAAACAGGACCTAGGATAACAGACATCAGTAGGAGAATGGCAGAATAAACCATGCTGGGTCCATATTGGTGAATATTTTGTTGCCATTAAGAAGAATAACTGACGGCATCAAATTAACTTGAAAGTATCTGTGTGAAAGCTATAGGAGAAATTGTACAGTGGGCCCTAACATTTTCTAGTGACCAACTTCAAAGCAAATCATGAACAGATCAGTTTGCAAGGAGAGTAGAAATAGAAAACATATTTACTGGGCTGAGGAGACAGCTCCATAGTCTAAGTACTCGCCTGGCAAGTGCAAAGACTGGGTTCTATCCCCAGTTCCACACACCCTACTGCCCAAAGCTCCAAGCACACTTTGTGAGCCACTGAGACCAGGTGTGGTGTTGCACACCTGTAATCCCAGGGCTGGGGAGGCTGAGACAGAAAGATCACTATGAGTCCAAGCTGTGTGGTGACACCCTTCATCAAATAAAACAAACAAACAAACAAATTTTTAAAGAAGAAAACATTTATATCAGCACAGACAAAATACCAGAATAATTCACACCAGGTGTCCATTTATTTAGTGAAGGGGAAGGTTACAATTGTTTTCTGATTCCTTGCTTATTGAATAAATCAACAAAAGAAGAAAAGAGTGAAGAGACGGATATGCATGTAACCTGGAGACACTGATGTTGTTCTGTAGCAAAGATAACGTGGTCGGTGTTATCTTAATTAGGGAGAGAAATAACCTATCACTTCTGACCTAAAGATGACATCTTGCTGATAAACTAAACAACTGGCCATGAACGATGCCAATAAGATGTGCCTGAGTTACTTTCTTCCTTGCTGGAACAAAATACCCAGCACTTGCAGCTTCAAGGAGGAGCTGTTGGGAGGAGCCCACTTCAGACCAGGGTCAGACTGCTCCAAAGAGCATGGCAGGAGGTGTGGTGGAGCAAGCTGCTCACTGCAGGGCAGAGGAGGAGGAAGGAGAGAAGCGCAGGAAGGTCTGGGGCAGAGGACGAGCCCTTCCGGGCCACAGTCGCAGTGATCTGCCCCTTCCTACTTGGCTCTGTCTCCTAATGGCAAGTCAGCTATAGCGCCCATAGTCCACTTATCTTCTAAGTATGAGATGCTCTGGTGACCGTTCTGTGTCTACACTATAGCAAAATGACAGCATTGTAAAATAAAATGAAAGCAGCAGAAAACTCTGTTGGTACCCAAACATCTAAAAATGATATTCCAGTCACAAACAATGCCTTAAAAGTCACTTTGAGCCTGTGCCTTCTTCCGAGAATCTCTCCCGCCTGAAACCTACCACTTCTTATAGTCCAATAACATTCTGCAACACTGTAAGTAACACACACACACACACACACACACACACACACACACAAGGTTTCAGGGTGCATGCTCACTGGTGCTGTCACTCCTGGTAGAGTCCAACAGCACCAAGGAGACCCTGGGTTTAGTCCCCAGTGCTGCAAAATAACAGATAAGCTGCTTTGTGATTCCATGTCTTTGGCCATGTTAGAAATTATTGATTCCTCCAGAGTTGAGTCTAGCATACAAATACTATTCCCTAAGCACATACTGAATAAGTTAATGAACAGATGTAAGAATGAGTGCTTCTCTGTTTGTGTCGAATATCTTCACCTTCACCTGCATTTGACAAATCCATTTGCCTCTACGTCTAGCTCAGTGGTAACATTTTCTGGGAAAACTTTGGATTTTCTCAAGGAGTCTGTTTCTAGGCCTCCGACCTTTCTATTCACAGCTTGCCACCACTTACCACATGGAAGTCCTGTTATCAGATTGCTTATCTCTCCCCTGGTTAAAAATAAATAAATAAACAAACAAATGAAGGCCAATGATTGAATTTACACATCTTTGGGTTCCCTGTGCTAACACAGTGCCTGACATACAATGAATATTAAGTTATAAACAGGAGATCAGTAGAGTTCTGGTTTTTGAATTGTAAATATATTTCCATCGTGTTCTTTCAAAACAATCTCCTTCAAAATAAAGTGACATTGAAAGAATTGACATGCAAAATTTAACTACAAAGATAAAATTCTAGACGAATAACCAGGGATGACTTCATATGGGAGGATGAAAGCAGGAGGACCACTTACGAGTCTGATGTATGTAGCGAGACCCTGTAGACCCTGCACTAAATACATTTAAAAATAAGGAGGAGGAGAAGGAGGGGGACAACGACAACGAAGGAAGGAGAACGAAGATCAGAGCACTGAGGATCAAACTTGGACAGAAAAGGCAGCACTTGCAGAATGATGCCTGGAGAATAGCAGAGGTAGAGATCAGGTTCCCCTTGCTGGAGAGAGACGGGAACCGAACTGGAGAATGTTCAGATGCTTCGGAGCACAGGGGAAGAGGTGCTGACCTGGGACAAGGGGTGGAGTGACGCAGTGGTGGGTGCCCAGAAGGCTTGGGGACCGCTGTCAGCCCATGAGCACCGCAGCCACCTCACAGGTATTGTACAGTACGATTAGGTGGGCTTTCACCCAGCACTGAGAGATCATTGGGCCTCTCAAAAATCAATCTATTCATGTTGAAGTCAATCATTTCACTGATTTAATCTAAATTAATTCACTAAAGAAAATACTCTAAAACAGAAAATACCAATGATGCACCTTGTAGATGGCGAAAATTACTTGAGAAAATAGCACATACATGTATGATAACAAATAGCAGCAAGACAAGGGAAGAATAATTTCTCAATTCTATATAGAAAGTCTGAGGACAGTCACACAACTAACCTACTTTGGGAAGCCAGGGAGATAGCTCAGTCAAATAAGTACTTGTCTGGCAAGTGCAAGGTCCTGAGTTCAATGCCTGCTACCACAAAAATTATTAATAATGCTAATAATAGAAAATAACATTATACCTCAGGCTTTGCTATGAATATAGGAAAGTGAGCTTAAGGCCACTTGTTTGTAAGACCTGATGCCTCTACTTATAAAAAGCATTTAGATTTAGTTTATTTTTTAAACTTTCTACTTTGTATATGCATTAAATGTGTTGATTTAATAAAATAAAGTTTAATTAAAAGTAGTTCTATGATTGATAAGCATAATGAAAGACATCAAGAGAAATGAGTTGGTTCTGTCAGCAATTGAAGGTGCCTTGCTATTGTCATCTTCATTTTTTCTCTGGGGTTGCAATTTCAGCTTTGGATCTTTGGATTTAGGTAGCATTATATTTATAAAACCTGGTTCCTATAAAAGTCTCTACTAAATCCGTGAAAAGTAAATGAGTTCCCTCCCAAATGGGGCATGAGTTCACATAAACTGATCTAAGAAAAGTCTAAACCAAGCCCATTCCCACCCAGAAAGCCTGATCTGGTTAGTGGGGGGCGGGGGGGGGGCGGGGAGTTACAAATGACGCTGCCAAAATAACGCAGGGAAATGAACTTGCTCTTCCCCAGCTGCCACACTGGAGCAGGGCTGACACGCTGATTCACACTATGCTACTTTGATGGATTACCGTTCACGGATTATTTTCCTCAGCGAATGTGCATTTTAATAAGCAACAAAGCCTGAAGCAGAGAAATAGTAATAAAGGTAGGATTTCAGGCACCCACATGAGCTTAGGTGAGGAACTGGGACAAGTCTGAGGTTTTCTGGAGTCCTCCAAACTAGCGCCAACCCACCGTGCCTCTGCACTGGCGGAAAGCATTTGAGCTAGAAGTTCATAGAAAAACAGCCACTTACTACCCTGAGGCCTGGCAGTTCGAAACTTCCCTTCGTCGTGGAATTCGGGATAGGCCATACTTCATTTCCCATCTCAACTTGCAAATTGCTTCTATGTAGAGAATTTTCTAAGAGGTAAGTGATGTACTTTGAGAGCAACTGAAAAATCTCCAGACCTAAAATTTCTAGCGTCTGCAATCAAGTTGCGCTTGCCTTAATCCATGCAGAACGAGGTATCTGCAGTGTAATGCAGGTAATTTCATTCATAATCATGAGCTGTGTGTTTAAGTAATCAGTTCTATGTATAACTATTCATTTTGGGTGAAGGCTGTGTCTCACTTTTCTGAGGATATGTGCAGATTTTGTCCAAATTTGTTCCAAACTGATGTCTGCCCATCGATGAGGCAGGCTGGATATTTACAGAATTGGCTCATAGGGTCCACACGGGTGAGAAGGAGAGGTGTAGCTTGGCATAACCTGTAACTCTTAATATGGCCAGGTGAAGCTCCAAGAGTCTGCTCCACTCCAGAATGTGTCCAACCTACATGTAAAAAAAAAAAAAAAAAAAATGTAATTATGGCTTCTGGAGACCACTGGCCTCCGCACAGTGAGTCTGCTCTGGAGGCTGAGCATTTACTCCTTTCCCCACAGAAAGCCTCTGGAGCCGGGGCCCTGGAGCACTGCAGGCCATGGCATCCCTGGAACACTTCCAGACAATGCACATCTACACATCAAAGAGTGCTACCTTCCTCTCAACATTCTCTGCCCGGAAGCCTTGATAGACCAACCATGAGAGTCCTCAACGCTGTGAAGTCTCACTCCCTAGAATGCAGTCCATAGCAGTATCCACCCCAATGTCGTTTGTGTCATACCCCATGCTCCACAGTAACCCTCAGGCCAGCTCTTCCTCTTCAGCCTACGTTCTCAGCTGTTCCTATGATTCTTTTGCCACTCTCCCAACAGTGAGGCTCGGAGTCTCTCAAATCTGTCTAGAGCCTGCATGCAGTCACCCAAAAGACCCCCAGGTGCCCATTTACATCATTCTTACTTATCCTGAGTGCATTCATTTGCTCACCTGAAGTATCTATTTTTTTTTTCAAAATCAAGCTCCCATTTTGGCTCTGTGTTAGAAATTAAAATATGACACAGTGCAGCAGTAGATAAATAATTGCAACATGATATGAAAATAATCTAGGTGTTTATCCTTTTTTCTCATCTGAACTATTTAAATATTCTTGTAACTAGATGTCAAGTTTCTAAATTCGAATTCACCCTAACTTACTCAAGATAAGTAAATAAAGTTTTCTTAATCCTAGCTTCTGAATCTATCCACCCCCATCCTTCTTAACCATGTTGGAAGAACTCCATTGTCTGCTTAAGAAAAAGCCCAAGTCCTTCAGTCAGCATGCAGAGAACTCAAGCCCACTGGACAAATCTGTCGCTTTTCCTGCTAATAGCCTGTCTCTCAGGCATCCTGCACTAACATCCGTTACCCAAGTGATATTGTTCTTCTCTTCCTCCCTTCTTTCCTCCCTTCTTTCTTTCCTTCCTTCCTTCTTCCTCTCTCTCTCTCTCTCTCTCTCTCTCTCTCTCTCTCTCTCTCCCTCTCTCTCTCTCTCTCTCTCTCTCTCTCTCCCTCTCCTATGTTGTTCCTGCTTAGCTGACCTTCCTTTTGCCTTTTGGGGACTCCACAGTTTCTGAAGGTGGGATTTCCTATTTCTCACCTCTGCTATCACTTGGTCTGTCATCTGTCACTTGCTGTACATACTTTGATCATTTTAAACATCCATTTCTAGTCTCTCACAATAAGATAGAGGTGCTTTTGAAGAAAGAAGTAAGATATTATTTATCACTGATTTCAAATACTACATAGTGCACAAACCAGATTGCATGTTCAATTTATTGACTGCATGAATAATTATTTTATCAACCATAAATCCGTTGACTTATAGCAAAGGTGACTGGGTGGACGTATTTGTCATATAAATCCTGTTTTCTACTGACTTCCATTATATAATTAAAAATGTGTCCCCTTGAAAAGAAAATTGCAATGTGCTTAGAAAGAAACATGGGAGAAATGAGAAATATGATGATTACCTCAATAAAATAATGAGCATCCTGCACAGAACATAGTTTGCAAAAACACAAAGTCTAGAGACTATTAGTCTTCCCTCATCATTTTCATTGCTTGAAAACTTCTTCAAAACATTTCCTGGGAAGTGTGTAATTGAATGAACAAACGAGCACCAGGCTCTGCTCAGCTCAAGCTAACGTGCGTGTGTAAACTCCCCCTGTAAATGAAGAAGCAGAGTAGGGAAGGAGCAATGCTTACACGCTGGGCAGACCCAGCCAGCAACTGCCTCTAGCTTCCTGTCTCGTTGCGACAGTCTGTATGACATACTAGGTTTTGGGTGGGCAGGACATGGTATTTTGAGGCATGGCATGTGTAGCATTTAGAAACTCAATTTCTTCTCTTTTTTTGACTGGCTCAGGCTGCCTTTATAGGTGGGTGTGAGGATCGAACCACTGTCCCCTGTGTCTGCCTGGGATTGCCCACGCAGGGACTTAAACCACTGAGCTAACCTGAAAGCCCCCTAGAAATTCAATTTCCATCCTAGTGTAAGTCACTCCATCTGAAATCTACTTGCTCAAGCTCTAACTCACCTATTTATTTTACCATTTGCTCTTTACTCCAGTCCACGTGGAAATGAAACAGAAGGCATGCATGAAGGTAACCAAGAAAGAGCTAAGACTTACTGCCTACCTCTCAAAACAGAGTATGGAGTTTTGATTCTTTGTAAATTTTTCCAAATGCTGCAATTAAAAAACACTGGACCCGTTAAGCACACTCCTTCTGAAGACAGCTCCGATCGAGAGAGGTGCTACAACGAAGGCCCAAAGGCCTGGAGAGTTTGGTGCACTTTGGGATAAGCTTGAAAGGCTGTCAGTGACCCACTTGTATCTTTGTCAGGTCGGTTGGCTCTTCTTTGCAGTCCAATCATAAGGTTTGTCTCTCTCTGCCCAGCCCTGTGTCACCTCCCACTATTCCATGGGGATTGACAGAAACCCAATGCTTTAGTGTCTCATTAAACATTGTACAAATGAATAAATCTCGCCTCCTTACTCCAGCACAATTACGCTACAATTGATATGAGTAGTGACAAGGGAATCAAGACGCAAGATGGGAGCTTGAAGGGGACTCGCCAACTGCCCCTGTGAACACAGTCCCAGTGGTAGGTGAGTGCACACAGATGGGAAGTGGCTGCCGCTGTGCAGAAGCATTCATCCAATTGGACCAGAGGAAAAGGTTGCATCCCTCTGTAGCCATAGGAGATCATTTGCAAAGGGCCCTGGGGCTGGGGATTCGGTCTTCTCATTTGCACTTCTGGAGTGTGTCATCCAGATTGGTTCTGCAGCTCCACTTGCTTATTCCTGGTCCTCTATGTATTACACTGTAGGCTGTACGTCCCTGAAACTGCATAAGACTCATTCCAACTCCTGGATGCATGCTTTATCAAGGCCTTCTGCATCCCAGCAGCATTTGCCTACCTATGTAGTCAACCATTGTCATAATGGGTTGATGCAATAGTATGTGGGATGCTCTTCATATTCCTTTAGAAGGCACCACAATAAATGGAAGGTGTAGGCAATACTGTGGAGGCCATGATCTCTTTGGACATGCAAAGGTAGCAGAACTATAAATGAACCTCAATATCCATTCCACCTGTACACAAACTGTCCTGATCCTCTTGTCTCATCTGAACACTGATGGGTACATTTGCCAAAGCAATGGGTGTTTTATTAGTTTTCTCTAATGAGTGTAACACTTCTAGCAGAGCAAGTGACATTAAGTCACAGTAGGTAACTTGCAGTATTTTGATATCCTTCTCCAGAGTCCACTGACATTCTGAAGTTTGGTGAGATTTGCAAGCTAAGTGCTAAACAATGGGGGCCACTACTGAGGGGAGCATTTGCATCAGACTCTGCCAACATCTCACCTTCCTTCAGGGGCTGTGTTGTCTTGACATTACTCTTTTGGCTAGGAAGGAAGAAAGTGTCCTCATGGTTTTTTTAAAAAAATTTTAAACTCTGGTAACTATCCTCCAGCAAGCCAAGGACCCTCTTTGAGGGTTACTCAATTTCCAAATATATCAACCCCAGTTATACTCTTGGAACACTGGTTAATAATCAATAGGTTGAAATTTAAGTACAGTGAACCAATCACAATCTCTTCAATCTAAGATTTGTTAGCTGGCCCTACATGAAAGTCCTCCCTAATGAGAGGACAGGACATGTCATGAGATCCTACACTTAATTACTCCTCAAAAGTCCAGGTGATCCCTTCTCCTTAAGTCATGTTTAACAGTTCTTCTTGGAGAAGGAAGCCCCTCAATATTTTATAATTGTCTTCAAATGCCATTGTCTTATCTTCACATGTAAAAAATATTTTCTATGGGACAGAATTCCTGGCTGGCAATTATTTTCATATTTTCTTTAAAGATGACAGTGTATGAGATTGTGATATACATCTTTAAAAACTAGCTGCATATTTTCTTGTTGTTCACTTGATGTCATTTTTCTTTATTTAAATCTATTTGCTTTATGTACATTTTTAGTAGTGTGACAGTAACTGCTTAAGGGTGATTACTTCTAATTTCTTAGCAAGACAGTGTTCATTCGTAGGTAAAGGTTTTATTTAACCAGCTTCTGGGATTTCTGATAGGTGTCTCCCCTCTTCTGCAGGTTCACTTGGGTGACTACCTTAGTTGAAAGGGTCATAATGGCCAGGGTTTCCATGGGTGCTCAGACAAGCCACCTACTTACCTGAGTATACAGAGATCTGAAACACATTCTGTCTTCAGGATCCACAGCAGGCACTCACACACACAGGACCAGCTAGGGCTTCCCGTGCAGACCACACCACAGTCCACCTCCTTCTTAGGCCCACTCCTTCTCTCTTCTCCTTGCCTCTGGTGTGTGACTTCGTTGGATTACCAAATAAGCCTACTGCATGGTTAACAGAGAACTTAGTGTTCAGGTATAGCTAGCTATAAGGAGCATCATGCAAAAACTGAAGGTAGATGAGATTTTGGAGCTGAGTCATCCACTACCTGGTTGTCATGAGACGTTCTTTGTTTCTAAGTTGAGCGAGTCTGTACTCAGACAAAATGCAATGGTCACATTATGTTCAAATTCCCTCCAGCTGCCAGTTGCAATGTCATATTATTCAAAAAGAATGTGTTGGCTTCTGTGACATCTCTAGTAATCAAGAAATATTGGAGCTAATAATTACCAGAAGGACAGTGGGCAAGAAGGTTACTATTAATCTACATTGATATTTTGAAAAAAAAATCATACCATAAAAGGCTGCATATAATTGTTCAGTAATTAAAAGCTCATTGTAAAAGCAATAGTAGGATAGAAGGAGCTAATGACCAGGCAAATAAGTTAGCTCTACCATAAAATCAAAGTAGAGCTGTTATGCCAATAGCTTCGTCCAGGATGGGAGGAATGTATTTTTGACACACAGTATGAGGACACTGGGATTGAAGCTCCTACAGCTGTAAAGACCTGAGTCTCCCTGAAGTAAATGAGCCTGCAGAAGTAGCCATGAACTCTCGATTAATGACTTCTGTTTCCTAATACTTGAGACTTACAGCTAGGCTTTCTCCAGCCAGCAACAGGACGTGATGCCTCCCAAACCTGCCTCCATCTCCTCTCCAAAGCACTACAATTACCACTAGGGTTAAAGTCACACAGTACCCAGCTGGAGATGTGCTGAGCTCAGTCAGGGAAGAAGAAAGTGTGCCTAGAGCAGAAAGTGGGACATGGACAGGACACCTGCAAGAGCCAGGGGTCAACATGAGCAGAGCTGTGGTGGTGTCTGAGCAAAGGAAGCACAAAGTCTGAACAGATGGAGCACTTGTGGCCCTCCCTGCACCCCTTGGGATGGAGGACCTAGGGTCCTAACAAAGACACGGAGGATGGCATATGCACTACACAAGCATGGCTTCTGCAATTGTGAAAAAAATTGGCTCTCCGCCCAAGTTGAGCTAGAAACACTAGAATTGCACTGGCAGATGTGAGAAAAAATATTTCCAGGCACAGAAGAAATGACACGCTCTAGGGGATATGCCGTGTGATGTGGGAAAGCCCATCAGAGGGCTCTAATTCAGAGGAGGGCCTGAAGGATGTACCACATACCAAAGCGATGCGAAACACTTCGGTGACTTCCACTTCTGTTTTAGATTACAGAAAGCAGAAAGAAAATGTTTCCTCTCTCTTAACAACAAGGAATGGTCAGATAAAACACAGAATCCTAACATTTTCTGAGCCCATTAGTGAGAAGGATAACAAGGTAAATTGAATTTCAAAGGCTGGCAAGCCTCTGAGGAGAGACAGGATTTGTGCATTCTTTTGCCTTTGGCAGAGCATTAGAAGTAAAAGGAAGAGCCCTTGGAACCGATGAGCAAAACACACGGATAAATTAATTAGTTCTCAAAACATAAGGATGTGTGGCATGACAGTCAAGCATTCCCCAGGGCCCAGGACGTAAGGGTGGCTCTCCTAGAAAGTTCTCGTCCACTTATTTAGCATAGTGCTCATGAAGAAGATTGGAAACAAGGTCCACAGAGTGTTCACCAGGGAGACACACAGAGATGTAATTATCACTGGAAGACACCATAAGGATCTACAGCTTCTGGAATAAGAAAAGAGGGAGTCATGTGTACCTGAAGAAGAGGGGTAGATGATCTCACCACAGTTGAAGGACTTACAGTCCTGGCAAGGACATGGATAATGGCACCAGGGGCAGAAAGCACAGGCAGCTGCTCTGCATCTGAGTGGGCAGCAAGAACTGCTCATCCCAGAGGGAACTAGGGCGAGCTGTCCTGCACCGTAAGGCCCAGTGCAGACAGCCAGCTGAACGTGTATTCCTGCCCAGGACATGCAGCAGACACAAAGGACCACAGTTAGGCCACACCACCAGAGTGAGGAGGAGGATGCTGTTCCATCCTCACCCATGGAGCTTTTGGTAAAACTCTATTGGTGAGCTGGGTGCACAGAGAATACTTCCACTGGCACGTGGCTACCAAGTGAACAGGATAGCACTTGACTACACAGGGGACAGAAGCTTCTCAGTGACTCACCCCTTAGGGGCCTGCTGAGCTGAGATGGACTGAAAACTGTTCCCCCAACCAAGCTGCAATCTGAGACAAAAGATGACAGACAGCAGCTCCCAGTGTCACATCTGCCCATCCAGGTCACTCAGTACCACAGTGAGTCACCCAACCCCACAAATGCCCTAGCTGCCCTTTCCCTATGCCAGCAGACTGTACCTCAGGAGTTAATGCTGTTGTCTATGAGAGGTGAAGCACTGAATTAAAATCAGACATGCAAAATAACCAGAAGGAGAAATAAGGCATCATTGAGAAGTAAAGCAATTAGGAAAAATACCTCAAGATGCTTCTGGAACTTTCCTTAAGGGACAGGATGTTTAAAACAAGGACTAATACGTGTAAACTCATAGAAGAAATAGACAGCGCAGGTGAAAAAGTGTAGGACTGAAAGAGGTTATAAAAGGCCGACAAAATGAACATCTAGAGATAAAAAGGTAAGACCAGAGCAAAGAATTCTTTCAGTGTGCCAAAGCAAAACTGGATACATTTCCTGAAAGGATAAAATGAATTTGAAGAAAGATGAGTAAAAGTTCCTCAAATGAAATTCAAAGAGAAACAGTAAAAGAGAGCAAATATTTAGTGGCTATGCCACGTTATGTGTCTAAGATGCATGAGTGCAGTTTCAGGACCAGAAGGGAACAGAAGGAATGATTTCAGAATAATGACCAATTAATTCCTCAACATTTGAACATGAAGACATTCTACATAATCAAGAAATTGGGGGAATTCCAAGAGTAAACACCCATAAAATACACACACACAAACACACACACACACACACAGACATGTCACACTTAAGAGACTAAAAGCCACAAATGGAGAAAAAAAATCTCAAAAGGAAGAACTATACGCAGGGGGCACAGGTTAGGAATTGCATCACAGTTTTCAAAGAGGCTTTGTACAACACAGGCTTTTACCTTAAAGTTAGCAAAATTTAAAATAAAATTAACCCAGATCTAACGTATTTGTAGCATATCTTTTGAAAATTAATGCCATATTAACATACTGAGTTATAAAAGGCTCAAGTCAACAACTTCTGAGAATATCACTTCTGCTGATAACCCACTACTATTATGGTCTATTGGACTATATTGAGGTTATTTTGCTGAATTAAAGTGTCTACACTATTTGAACTGGCATCAAGTATGAAAAAGTCCTTTAAAGACTTCTCCAAATACAGCTTCTCTAACAGCAATGGAACACCCCTCTCCAACAAAACCAAACCAAACCAAACAACAACCACAAATATATATATAATATATATATATATATATATATGTATATATATATATATATATATATATATATATATATATAAGTTAGGATAGATTACAGTTACTTTCTCTTAGTTCAAACAGAAGCAAGATTTGTACTAATACTGTTTAGATAAGACACCATGTCTGCATCCTGTGCTCTGAATAACTACTATGAAGACAACAGTATGCAATGTATTAATTACTGCATCTGTCCTACTAACCTGTTTTGAAACTCTCACTGTTATTTCTTTCTCAATAAAATTAATAAAAAATCAAAAACTTAAGGCAAGATATGCAGTCTTCATTGAAACAGAAAATTAGGGAATTTATGAGCAAACAAGAAACTAAGAAAGTAGTCAAAGAACGAGGTGATTGACACCAGGCAAAAACATTCAAAGAAATCAAGAGCTTCGCAGGTAGTGAAATTTAAGTATATCATTCCTGAGATACTTCTCTTGCTTTTCTTTAGTCACTATGAGACTAGAAGATAGTGAGTATCTACAGTAACAGTATATCTGAAATTATATTTAGAAAAAATGTAATAATAATAGCCCACAAGACAAAAGTAAGGAAAGAAGATTATCATACAAGTTTTTCACTGTCTTTCATGTGTTATCATATTACTGAATGGAGGCTGAAGTTTAAGGAAGCAAATAAATTTTTTTAAAAAGTCAGACACTGTGTGTCATGCCTGTACTGGGGAGCAGGGTCAGATAGACCTCAAGTTCAAGGCCAGCCTGAGCAACTTCGTGAGCCAAACTCCAAATAAATAGTCAAATCCAATGGAGATGGAGCTTAGTGCTAGAGTCCTAGCAGGTTCAGCCTCCAGGGCTACAAATGAAAGTAAAGTGGAGATGGTGCCTACTAAGTCAAGTGGAGACAAAATAGAATAATGAAAAATGTTTCATTCAAAGTTAGGCATGCAGAAATGAAGAAAAGGGAGAAGAAAGCAGGTGGAACAGATGTGAAGCAAGTGAAGTGGTAGAATGATCAGTAAATCCATTAAAGGCAAATGACGAAACTCTGCTGATGGAAATACAGAATATATCAAATTGGATGAAATTAAGTCAGGACCAAATCACAGTACATGCAGTGCACAAAGATATAAAGTTTGGACACTGAAGTAATCTGAAAAACTAGTTAAAGACACACTCATAATGACTTTGTTAAGTTCAGAGACAGTGGATGTCAGAGAAAGAAAGATTGCTGGGCACACAGAGGTTGTCGCATAGCGATAAGAGTCCTTGCTCATCAGAGTCACCTAGAATTTCTAAATCTGTACGCATTTAATAACAGAGCTTCTTCATGCAGAGAACAAAAAGCCAACACAATTAAAAAGAGAAAAGACAAATTGGCAATGATAGATGGAGACTTCAACAGCCTTTTAAATAATTTATAGAATAATGAAAGAGAAAATTAGAAGAGATATCACAGACTCAACTCCCATTACCCACCACTTTCACATGTTGAGGTTTATAGAGCGCCTTGCACGACAAAAGAGGAATTCACATTCTTTATACCTACACATGGAAAAGGCCTAGAGGGACCAGATTCTAGGCCAGGAAATAAGTCTGAGCACTTTCTTGAGAAACAGCAACCCTACCCATAAGATATGTTCTATAATTATGACAGAACTGGACTAGAAATTAATTACAGCAAAAAGGAAATTAGAAAGCATTTTAATAATTGATAACACATAAACATCAAAATTCTAAGAATCATATTGAAATTTTAAAAATTATAGCCAAGGACCAGGGAGATAGCTCAGTAGTATAAGCAGCTGGCTGGCAAAAGGAAGGTCCTAAGTTTGGTATCCAGTACAGCAAAAAATAGACAGACTATATAGATGTGGATATAGATATAGCCAAAATTATCTAACATTTTGAATGCAATGAAAATTTAAATATATCAATAGAAGCTATAATGAGTTAAAACAATAGACAAAATTCAATACTATTAGATAATATTTATATTAGAAATATAAGATTATCTCATATTAGATATATAGGTTTACATCACAATAAAATTTAAAACACTAAGAACAGAGAAGACTCAAAGGAAGAAATCAAAACAACAGAAGTTGATGAAATAGAGAAAGAGAGAGTATGTGTGCATATAGCTGAAATCACACCAGGAGACTAGGAAACAAGGAAAAAATCAGAATAATCAGTATCAAAAATGACAGAAGAGCATCATTAAGGATCTTTCAAGCTGGAAGGATAATAGTGGGATACAACTGAATTGTCATGCTTACAACTTCAGCAATGTAAATGGAATGGAAAAATTCCTTTAGAGACATAAATTGCCTAAGTTTGTTGAAGAAAACTGGGTACTTTAAATAGCCCCCAACCTACTCAAGGTAATTCATCATCCTTAGAAGCACCTCCCCAAAAACCAATTCCTGATTAACTCTTCTAAACCTTTAGAGAACAAACAATACCAATTCTAAAACAGGAAAGAGCAGAGAGCCTTCTGGAACAGTCTGGAAGATCCACAGTACCTCGACTCTAAAATCAGAAAGAGTGATAAGTCATGAAAATTGCTTTACCATCAGTGCCATGGGCAAAACGATCCGTAACATAATAAAAATAAGAAATCTACTAATAGATAAAAGCAATGATACATGACCAATTATATTATCTTATATTACAAGGTGATTTTAACATTTGAAAATCAAACAACATAAGGGACCACACTATTAAATTTGAAAAGACAAAAAGCATAGAATTACTCAATGCAGGAAAATAAACCTAGCGGAAATCTCCACCCACTCATGATAAAAGTTGCCTTCACACAGTGCTAACAGAGCAGCCATAGCTCTGAGTGACTGTGGTGTACAGCGCACCACGGGCATCACCATGTGGACTCACTGTGTGGCCCACCCTCCCCCTAAAACACTGACTGTTCACATTGTTAAAAAATTTAACTCTGTGTTTTCTTGATACTTCACTATATATTAACTGGTAGCAAATGAGCCCAGTGTCAACAGTTCATGTGAGTTAGAAAAGCAGCAGAACTCTCTTCTGGGTCGCACAGAGCTCCCAGTTGCTCTCAAATCTTCAAATAACCTCAGCGTGGAAAGGAAGCAGCCATCAGCCTAGTGCAGCTATGCAGACCGGCAGTGCCAGGTATCCCCATCGAAGTGCATCTCTGAACTGCAACAGCATGTCAGCACTGGCTGCCTCCCAGAGAAAATTAATCATAATACCGGGAGTCAGAAAGATCTTACCCAAATTTCAGCAATATTGCATTTCTTTACCTTAACATTCTCATTCTACTTGCTGACTTTCATTACAAAAAAAATCTAGCTACCCCTCCCAGAAAAATCGCTGTTACACTCTTTATGTATTTTAATCAAAAATCTTTGATCTTTGGGATATCAGCCCTGCAGGCAAAAGAAAAAAAAAAAAAAAAAAGCAGCTCCTTTCAGCGGTAGAAGGCTTCCTGTTCTATCACTGCAATGAGATCCATTCCTGTTCATAAAAATGCCAGCGGTGAAATCAAAGGGAACAAAGCCTAGCGACATGGAACAAACAGGCCATGTGAGAATTAGCAGAGAGTATTGCTTAGGCAGACAGTCGCCATTAATAGTCATAGTCTTGACTACATTTGTTTGCTTGTGTTTTGGCACTGATGGTAGAACGCAGCCCCTCGCCCATGCCAGGCATGCCCTGTAACCATGAGCTACTCTGCTGCCCCCTGGAGAGTTCCTGTAGATGCACATGACATGGGCTAAATTTGTAGATTAGCTTCTGTTGGAAAGTCCTGTGTCTTTGCTGGCCTTGCTGAAGCCTTTCAGATACTGGCCTGTCCAGTTAGCAAACCTGTGTGCCAGGCTTGTGTAAGAGAAAAGTAGTTGTGTCTTTGGAAGTTCTTGCAAATTGGAAGCTCTTGGGCCTGACTGTCCGTGCATCTGTGCTTTGTGACTGTGCCCAATTTGTCTAAAATCTTCACAGTCTCTTTGCCTGTGACTACATGGATGTTCGTCTTATGCTGTCTTCTCAGATTTTCCAAGTTTTTATAGTGAATCAAAGCCATAGGGTGTTTTTATTATCTAAGAAATATGTTAAAATAAAACGGAATATTCTATTGTCTTTTTATTATCTGTCTGGCTTTATCACACTTGTGTGAGATTTGAGTTATTAAAATAACTATGGATAACAATGCAGTAAGTTTAGGAGCACAAGTTTCCCCAACATCAGAGAAAACAACAAAAATAATCACAGATCTCTCCCCACCTCCACACTGCCCCTACAGGGCACAGGTAAACAGAGGCAAGGGATTTCTGTGGTCTTCGATCTTGCTTTTTTGGACAGTACAGGAAAGGCAAATGGTCTGGCACCTCCCCCAGATACCCTTTCCTCCAACATCTTGGGCCTCCCTCTTGATGACAGTGCATATGATTTTGCAGTGCCCAGTATACGAAGGATGCTTGTTCCTCTTCATCTTCCTGAATGCAATTCTGGAAAAGGCGACCATGCCTCTGTGCCTTGGCTCAGTTGCTGTCTTAATGCAGTCCTTTGTTTCTGAGCCTGGCACCACGTCAGTTTATCATTTAGTTGATTCATTATTAAGCAAAATTCCTTGCCAGATTGGTGCTGATCTTTTGATCTATTTCCAATCATTGGTCCTTTTTTCTCAATCATATAATGTGATAAAAAGTAGATGGAGTTTGAACAGCTGGGCTCCAGTCCCAGATCTACTAATATTAGTACTCGAACTTCAAATAAGTTATTAAACCTCTGAATGCTAATCCCCTTTTATTGTTAGGAGGCTGATAATTCATACCCTGTGGGGCATTGGTTGATAACCCAAAAAATAACAGACATTAAAAGATTTGGGACATCACAGATCACAATGGAAGCTCAACGTATGCTTGTTCTCTTGTCACTCAGAGTCCTGGCACAGTAAATATGACACGCTCAGAGGTCATTTAAAAATGGTTTAATTAAGGTGCCTAACGTAGAGGTGTGGACAGTGTTCAGAAAGGAAGAGCAGAGGGTGAAAGACAGAGAAGAAGACAGCAAGCAAGCACTGCTAGTGTGCCCAGGCCTGCAGAGGAGGCTTGTTACTGAAAGAGTGTGAGATCCAGGCCGGCAGCAGTCATTGCTGGGTAGGTTCTGTGGCTATCAGAGAAGAAAGCAGTGGTTGCCAAAGTCCTCCCTGTCCTGGCCACGGTGACATACAGGGTGAAGGCTGGGTGTCCCACATGCCTGGGGCACCACCAACACAGCCTCTTCTCTCCCCTCCCACCTCTGTACCCCCTGTTCTCTGCCTGCACTGATCACTTTCCTCACCATTGCATGTCAACCGAGTGTGCCACCCTGACAGTCGAGGTGGTCAGGTCATGTAATTTCAGCCTCTCCTGGTGGCTGCCTATTAAACCGCCTGTGTGTGGAGCAAAGAAACCTGCCACAGAAGCCGTTTGGGAATGCACAGCGCCAGGTAAATGTGCGCCTAACAGTGCTGCAGAAAATAACTACAGCATAGCTTTGTCTACTGAACCATGGTCCTATGACTACCGTGTAGGAGTCACTGCCAAACATGCAGCCTGGGAGTCGCTACACCCCGTTGTAGCCTAGCACTTCCAGGGCTCCTAAAATACAGAAGTAACAGAGCTCCTCCATGGCTGGGCCCTGGCCTGCACCTGTTAACCACCTTCCCTCCCCTGCACATCCCCCTCCAGAAACTGCAGTTTTGTTCCTTCACCAGAGCTCCAATACCCAGATTTCTGCACCCTCTCTCAGGGTTCCTTCGCAGCTAGCTGCCTATAAGGGCTCATTTTTTAATTATAAATGTACAGTAAACATCATCATCAAGATGCTTTCCATCTGTCTCCTTCTTAGACTCATAGATAGGATCCTCCATCTTCCTGTGTTCAGGACGAACTGATAATTTTTCCAAGACTGCTGAGGCCTCTGGCTCTGGACTCAGAAAGGTTGCTGTCCAGCCACCTGCCTCAGCTTCCTCTCCTAAGCTGCAGTGGGATGCGCTCCTCTGGCTTTGCCTTTGGCACACAGGAAGAGACCCTTGCAGCTTCCCCACTTTCCCACTGACTGAGGCCTGCCTTCTATTCCATGGACTGACTTGAGCATGCAGAATCATAGAATGTGCTCATGGTTTAGATGATTAAATCCATGAGACAGATTGTCATGTAGAAATCTCTTGAAGCACTATTAGGGCTTCTCCTGACCATCACAACCCTTTCTTTGTCTTTCATTAACATTTAGCACCGAATCAAAACAAAATCGGCAGAGGAGGATCAAATTCAATGTGAACAAAATAAATGAGGAAAGCTGGTCTCTAGAAGAAATGAAAAAATGAACATTTTCTGAAGATCGTGCCTAAGGAATAGAAAAAAAAAATATTAAAAAGAGCCCAGAAAACAAAAGACAACTTTTGGAGTGGAGACAGAGCCCCTTCGCTTGCCCAGGTTCTAGCACTCTGCCCCCCTTGCTTACTGGTTTGGTGATGATGAGAATAGAACGGGGAAGGGAACGCGTTAGTTACTGTAATACAGGAATGCATGTACTGTTACGATTTAGGTGAGCAGAGGCAACAGGTGGAGGGTATCTCTGGAAGGGAAACTCTGACCACAATGCACCGTGGTCCTGTGGCTCCGATTCTGCGAGGATGGAGCAAAACTGCGCTCTGCATTCAACAAAGGATACGTGTGCACCTAGGATATGATTAAGGCTTTTCCGTTCCAGCTGCAGAAGCCTGAGGGCACACACCACAGTGTCCTGAGGAATGTGCACCTCCTGTCCCTCCCCTTGTTAGCAGCCGAAAGGAAGCTGCTGGCCTACAGATCAGTCTTTATTATTACATCGGTACAGGTTTGATCACGGAAGCAGAACAGCGGAGAGTTAGGCGGATAAAGGCTTTTATTGTTGGGATTAAGCAGTGTACTCTGCGGAGGGCGATAAAGAAGCCTGCGAACAGCCTGTGCTGCACCTGGCCTGCCCATGGCTCTGGGATTTCTACAGTGCAGCATGGTTGGCAGCAGGAAGAAAACGTGAACTTGGAGCAAAGGAGAGCGGAGTCAGTCTGGAACCCAGAGAACAGGGTGCCACTCCTTCCCAGGCAGCGGTGCTCTGTAGAAGCTGGAGCCTTCTCCAGCAAGCTGCGTGCTCCGCTGGCCAAGACCCTGGAGGAGCTGCCATTAGAAAGGCGTGGCCATCAGAAGGGAGGGGAGGAGTGGACCAGGGACAAGACAGGTGTGTTGAGGGTACCTGGGGGCATCCCGACCACAGACACTGCTGCTCTTCACCTTTCTTCTAGATCTGACATATATTTCTCTGTGCCCCACCCCCAAACCTAAAACCATAGGAGGAAAGAAATCTTTTGGAAAGCATAATTCTAACAACGAGAAAGTGGCACAGTATGAAATCACTGTGATAGTCATACTTTTATATCAGAAAGGTACCGATGTCTTCTGGGGACACAATCTCTATTTATTACGGAATTCGGAGTGGGTGGAATACAAAGAACTTCACAGGCATTGAGAAAAATAAATGAAGGGATCTGTAGCCATACGCCTCGGTCCCCTGAACACAATCCTTTTTAATCTGCAGTCTGTCTTAGGCCTCGTGATAATTTTTTAAATTCTCTTATTAAGTAGACTTCAGATCAGCAATGCTGCAAGCCCTCCATGCTCTGTCCCAGCTGTGCCGCTCAGGTTGTTTCTAAAATACTTTTTCATAAGAATACAAATATCTGTGATAAGAAAATAGATGGAAATGACACCCCAAAGTTCTGACAGTTGAAGATTAAACTTCAAGGGCAGATGATCAATCTGAAAATGAAGTGCTTTAGTACATGGAGAATAAGAAAAGATACTGATTTGTACTGGCTTCGTGGCGTGTGGAGCTGCATTACGAATGATCAGTGAATGTTATCATCAGAACAATGTCACACTGTTACAATTACGGAGTATCAGAAATGCAAACTTAATTGCTTAGCTCTTAATGAAGTACAGAAGCCACGGTTTAATAATGTTAAAGTTGTGGCTCAAACTGACAAAAACCACACAGGTTCAAGCTAAGGTGATAAAATCATTCGATGTTGTGTTCTAAAACAAATTAAAAATGTTCTATACCCCATTTCCACCACTCCTCCCATCAAGGACAGCAGGAAATACCACTCTAACTTCTACTTAACTGTTTTTTGGGTTTTTTTTTTTGTAGAGAGGAATATTAGTCAGGTTGACAGCTAAATCGACTAGATTTTGTCTAATCTGAAAAACAATAATATATACAAAGAAGGAAAAGTGAAATAAAATAGGAATAAGTGCTTGCACATAATTTGTACTAAAATGGATTCTTTATTCAAATTTATACAAAGCAGCATAGTTAAAGCAAAACTTTAATATAAGTGAAGGATGTAGTATTTTGGACAAGTTTTAAAAATATATGCATAGAATGATGTTATATAAATAATACACCTATGTAAGAACTGTGGTAGTATCTGCATATTACAGTATGGATATTTTTTCTTTTTTATGTTCAAATAAAAGTAAATATTTATTGAGGGTACATATAGCACGGTAATAATCTTTTTTAAATTAGGCTTGAGAGAAACTGAATAACTTTTTAAATTCAATTAGCTTTATTAGAAAAGTTTATGTATGCAGAATGTCACATCCATCATATGTGTACCTAACCCTGATATACCTCTGTGCTTTGGGCTGGGGATTGAACTCAGGACCTTGTGCTTGCCAGGCAGATGCATATGCTGCTGAGTTATATGCCCCTACACCTGACCTGTTATATATATATATATATATATATATATATATATATATATATATATATGTACTTTTTAAAAAAATCATTTATTTATTTATTTATTTATTTATTTGGTGTAGAGTCTCACTACACAGCTCTGACATGTACTGATTGTAGTGATCCTCCTGCATCAGCATCCCCAGCCCTGGGGTTACAAGTATGAGCCTTCACACCCGGTTTCTGTGGCAGCTTCTGCACCAGGCTGGCACAGCGTACAGTACCAGGAATCGAACTCAGGTCCTTGTGCTTAGCAGCCAGGCTATAAGACAACTGAGCTATCTCACCAGCACTGATGTGCCTTTTCTTCCTCCCATCCTCCTCCTTTCCCTGTGACCCCACTTCCCTCCTTATTTACAGAGCTTTGTTTCTATTCTACACTTCTTTTCTAATGTTTGTTTTTCCCATCCTTTCTTTCCCTCTCTCTCCTCTCTATTACCCCCTCCTATTTTTGAACAATTTCACTATATCTCTCATATAATTTGGTTCTCATTTATATGTTCAATTTCTCACACTGGTGAAAGAAAGTGATATTTCTCACACCAGTGAGATAATTGTGAGACAAAGTATGGTCTCACAATCCATCCATTTAGTCACATAAGTCTCTAGTTTATCATTCCTTATGACTGAGTAGGACTCTCCTGTACAGAAAATCACATCTTTAAAAAAAAAAAGCAATGTACTTGTCAGTTTATGGGCAGTCCTGTAGTTTCCAAGATTTAACATGGAAACTATTAAACTATTAAAAACTATTCTGCTCTAGGGATGGCTGTGCACATATTGTTGTGATATGATTCCTTGCATTGTTTGGGGAAGATACCAAGAAGAATAGCTGGGCCAAATGAGACCACTGAGCCTAGATTTCCTAATGAATTTTCATGTTAATGTCCACAGTGCTTGAAACAGTCTACAATCCCTTAAATGAAAGATAAGGGTTCCCTTTTCACCATAGCCCTAACAGAATTTGGAATTGTTTAAGTTGTTAAAAATAGCCTTTCTTTCTGGGGTGAGGTACATTCTCCATTGTTTTAATTTGTATCTCTCAAGTGACTGGTGACAATGAACATGTTTCCTTATATTTATTTACCATTTGTATTTCTTCATCTGAAAACTGTGTATTCATCTCAGCTACCTATTTTTGGACAGAATCCTGGAATTTAGGGTATCTAATTTTTTTTCTCATTTTTTAAATGTTCTAGTTATTAGTCATTTGTCCAAGGAATAGCTGGTTAAGTTTTTCAATAAGTTTAGGTTTTTGTGTTTAACCAGTCAACCAGAAAAATTATCTTCTGTACCAGTTCTTGAAAAAGAGATGATAAGAACAAATGTCTTTGTTATGACAATATACTGTTGGAAAAATAAATTCTAGGAAAATCTTTGAAGTGAGACTGTTAGTTATTTATTACCTCATTACATGCATATTACGGTATAATTACAAGTTTTGGTGAAGGATAGAACTTATGAAAGCTCCAATAGACAGGAATATATATATATATATATATATATATATATATATATATATATGTATATAATAGAACCCTTAATTGTTGGAATATCTGCTTCCAAGAATAAACTGGGAATGGGAACCTAATAACCTCACAGAAGTCAATGATAGGTAAAGTGCTGCCTTCCTGAATAATATTCTTTTCAAATTTTTATTTCACCTCTAGAAAGTTTTGATTTCTTTAAATTACTCAGAAAAATTCATTTGCTGTCAAACTGCAGCAGGGTCTTCTTCACTTCAAGACTCTGTTTTCTTTTTCTTTGATATTAGATATAAGAAAGATTAGTCTCTGTACCAGTTATTTCTAAACTGGAAGCTACTTTTGTTCTGGCTCAGCACCTAGCTTACTAGCACAGTTCACAAATGTCTTCTGAGTTCTCACTGCAGTCTCAAAGCTGAATTTCAGCAGGAACTCCTAAGTTCTCCTGGACCATAAACTGCTACAAATATTCTTGTACATTTAAAAAATTGGGATATTTTCCCAAAAGGACTGAAAAATATCCTACCACAACAACATATGTGCACCTCTGTTGATAGCACTTCAATTTGTCAGAGCTAAATCTTTGAAACAACACAAATGTCCATTACCTAAGGAATGGATAAGAAAGATGTGGTATTTTCACGCAATGGAATATTGCAGAGCTGTAAAGAAGATAAAGGGTTTTGTAGGTAAAAGGATGAAACTTGAGATCATACTCAACATAAATAAATCAGACTATGTTTATCAACGTTCTATTTTCTTCCTGGTATAAGAGCTTCAAGGATTAAATAATCCCAGAGGTACAATAGATACTATGAAAGGAAAAGAATCTGTTCAAAGCGCAGGAACAACTGGGATGAGGGAGAGGAGAAAAGGAAAGCTTGGATGATTGTACTGCTGATTTCTATTGGTCTATTGTTAGGAACAGTTAATTTTTTTTCTGTCTTTCTTCTTTTTATTGATTTATTTTGACCAATTGTGTATGCTCATATCTGGAATTTGAAGATAACAGTATGCCATATAACAACTGTTATTGTATTCCTATCATTTTGTTTTGTGAAATTCTATATTTTTTTTCTAATGGTCTTTTTTATTACCTTTTCTTTAAATTTTTTTAAAATTATTTATTTCAAAAAATGTTTTGGAAAAAATCTTAATACTAAAATCTGTGATTTTTTTCATTATTAAGTGGAAGAATTAGAAGTAAAAATTTTAGAAAAATAGCTTGTTTATCATGTAAAATCTGCTAAATTCTGATGTTTCCCAAACTTTCCGACATGCTAAAATCTCATTTGCTTTAAGAATTTCAAAGCTTTCCCTAGGGTGCACTTTACACATCAGATGTAGAGGCATAATTTGCACAACATTTATCATTTTTCCTCTATTCATAGCCCAAGTTCAAAGCATTTAGTAATCCCATACTAAAATCTCTGAGATCATTAACAAAATAAATAGTTCTTCTTTAAATTTCATGTTTCAGGTATTTTGTTTAAGGGATGGGAAATTCAGCCAAATAGAAAATTGGTAGTAGGAAAGTATAATTGTCTGTGACATGGGCACTATTAGCTATATTTTGCTATATTTATAATGACAGTAGAGAATACCAAACACAAAGCAGAAATATTAAGAAGATATTCAATTTAGTTAAGCATGAAGCACATGTCAAATTAAGACAACAGGAAATTTGAATGCTAAAGAAATTTGAGGTCCGGACACCAGGCCTGGCATGTGTAGGAACTTTTGCCTGCTCACTGCCACTAGAACTTCCTCATCCAGATCCCAGGTGCAGTGTGAGTGTGAAATTTTCAGCCTGCTCCACACACTCATGCTCAAGATCCCTCCCCATCCAGACCTCAGGGAACTTCTGCCTCCTCAATGCAATCAGAACTTCCCTATCCAGACCTCAGGCCTAGCAGCTCCTGTGGAACCCTGCAGCAAAACTCCCAGCAGAAAGGCTGGGGGTCAGACCCAGCCAGCTAATCCAGCAGCTGAACATCTTGTCAGAGGAGCACAGTGGGTTCACTTATATAGGCCACAGCAGGAAGATGCTGAGCACAGCAGTCAGACCCAGACAAGCACATATGAATAAGTTCAAACTTGGTAGATCCAAACCCAGTAAACACCGATACTTTTCTGGACCCAGCTCTATAAGAATGTCTTCTCTTTTTTTTCTCTTGATCTACAGAGGAGGCAACAGATTACTGGGTGAACTACTCTGCCTGGGAGTGCCCCAGTACATTAAGGGGAGGAGATTAGACAGAACTTAGGGGAACTAATTAAATACAAATTTCCAATTTAACATCTACTTAGCTACAGCAAGACCTATGTTACAAAAAATACGCAACTACTGTATATGACAAGGCCAGTCAGGTCCCCTTGGGGTTTACTCTGGAACCATGTACTGCAGTTCACACAACTTTTGTCTTTGTTAGCCATTGGCATGAATCACAGCCATTGCTTGACCATTTTGCTCTCTGTGGAAGCCTGAGAGAATGTTTCTCTCTAGGTAAGTCTCCTTAGGCACACTGTACATCATCGATCACTTTCCTCTGTGGCCCTATAATCTCCTTGAACAGGAAATGTGGGACTCCTTTGAGTTATATACTGTTATAGTATAGGTTATTTTATGTCCTGTGTTCTCACTGACCTTGAAGGAATAGAGCCAAAATATTGGCTATACTTGTATTTCTTCTTTCTCTCTAATTATTTGGGCTGCCAACTTAAGTTGTTAACCATCCAGAAGAGAAGCTTCATGATATAATTCCCTATAACTTAGGCACTGGAACTTAACATCACTATCTTTCTGAATGTCAAGCGCCTTAGACATAACATGAATCAGGTATTTTTCATCAATTGCTGATATTCTAAACTTTAAAATGCCTATAGAATGTCAAAGAAGAGCAAACATATTGTTACACAGATACTTTTTAACTTAACCATTCACAAAATTGTAGTTATATACTTCTATGGCCTTTTTTCCTTGTCTCATATTCTGTTACCTATTTTTCTTGCTTTCTTTTTTATTTTTAAGCAAACATTTACTTGAGAGAGGGTGTAGCAATAAAAAAATTAATATCTGTTTAGCTACAGAGATATGTTTGTTCTCACTGTCTAAAATACAAATGCAGGGCCTGGCAGGATGGCTCAGTGGTCTAAAGCACTGGCTTAGAAAAGCTTAGGCGGCTGCAGGGACCGCAGTTCGATCCCCAGCACCACATGCTGTGCCAGCCCTGCCCTCAGGGCAGGCTGAGCTGTCCATAAAAATAAATAAAACAAAACAAAAGTTATGAAACAAGAAAAAAAAATAAATAAGTAAAATAAAAAATTATTTAAAAAAGTAAAATAAAATACAAATGCATTAGTTATAAAAGTTTGCCAAATGCTAATCATCACTACCCATTATTAGTATTCCTAACTGTACTTCTATAAATACAAAAGTATAGCTGCCTTAACCATATAATCTCTCTTGGGGGAGTATTCTAGTAGGTGCTAAGGTCATAACTGCACCAAAGCCCTACACCAAAGCTCAGAGGACAGAGATATACAAAATGACAAAGAGAAGGAAGATGAAATCTCAGGCCCTGAACCTACCCAGAACAAATACAGGAGACACTAGCATCGAAGTAGATGTGAATCACACAGCTGAAATCTCTGAATTAATGGCATTTGAAGTAAAGAAACAAATGCAAAAAGGTATATAGGAAATCAGATCAGAAATAACCACTGATGTAAAAAAAGAAATCTCTGAATTAATAGCTTCTGAAGTAAAAGAAGAACTGCAGAAAGGTAGAGAGGAAATCATCAGAAATAATCTCTGAAGTAAAAAATAAGAAAGGATAAACACAATGAAAGAATTAATAAATACTTCTAAAGAATACATCAGTAGAAAATTAGAGGAGAATAGAAAAATGATGGAATCCATGAATGAGCAATATAGGAAACAAACAGAACACATGAAGCAGTTTCAAGGAGGTATACAGTACAATAAAATCTCAACCACAAGTCGACAACACTATATGAATGAAGTAAAGATAGAGTTCCAGATCTTGGAAACATAGTCACAGCTAGCTAAAAGGTAAGAAAGTATCTCTTTAAAACAACTAGGATGCAGGAAAAAAAAAATTCAACATTGGCAAGATGATGCAAAGATGAACAACATGAGACTAATAGACATCAAGGAGAAAGAAGGAGTCAATGCAAGTGATATAAAAAGAATATGGACAGAAGTAACAGCAGAAAGCTTCACAAATATGAGAAAACATCCAGACATTCAGTTAGCTGAAGCATACAAACTGCAAATAACATCAACTCAACTAAAAACACACCCACGTGCATAATAATCAAAATCCCAGAAATCCAGCAAAAGAACAATATACTAAAAGCAGCTAGAGAAAAGAAGCAGATTACATTTATAGGAAAGCTTATCAGAATAGCAGCAAATTTCTCTTCACAAATGATGAAGTCAAAAATAGCACAAGCAGAGTGCTTCAAGTTCTCTATGAAAACAAACTCCAGCCCAGGCTGCTATACCCCGCAAAACACTTTTTCAAGTATAAGTGAGAAGTGAAATACTTCCATGACAAAGAACAATTGAAGAATTTCATGATGTCAAAGCCAATCCTACATAGACTACTAAAACATATTTTAGAGAGGGACCAAAATGACCTGAACTCGATGAATGAGTACAGAAAGAACCCACCAAATAGGGCAACCAATTAAACACAGTAGGAAAAGGGGTAAACAATCACTGGTAAATAAACATGTCAATCATAAGTTAATATATTTCCATTATAGTTATCAATGTAAATGGATTTAATTCATCAAGTAAAAAAAAAATGGGCTCAGTGTATTAGGAAGCAAAACCCAACAATATGCTGCATACATGAAACACACTTAACTCCTAAAGAAATTCAAAGGATAGGAAAAAAAAAAAAAAAAAAACTACTGCATGCCCCAGCATTTCACAAAAAAGCAGGGGTAGCAATCCTGTTTGCAGACAGTCTGAAATTCAAACCAATAATGATCAAATGAAATAAAGAAGACCACTGCATACTGGTTAGAGAAAAAATTTCAGATGAAATATGTATGCACCCCAACTCAGGAGTACCCCGCTACATAAGACAAATCTTAATGGACATGAAAAATCTTTTTTTTTTTTTTTTTTTTTTTTTTTTTTTTTTTTT
>PVJA010018714.1:0-39530 GCA_004027025.1 Myocastor coypus
TTATTTATTTATTTATTTGTTTATTTTTCTTGTTTCAGAACTTTTGTTTGTTTGTTTGTTTTATTTTTATGGCTGGCTCAGCCTGCTCTAAGGGCAGGGCTGGCACAGCATGTGGTGCCGGGGATCGAACCGCGGTCCCTGCAGCCTCCTGCAGGCACATTAGACTTTAGACCACTCAGCCATCCTGCCAGGCCCCCCTAATACCTCTTAATACTATAACCAGAAAGACATAGAATTTATAGGGACATTCACCTACACCTAAAAATATTCAGTCACAGCCCAATCCTATAGTCACCTTGGGTTCCAGCAAAGCCTCATGAAACCAAGACTCTCCTACACAAAAAGATGATCTTTCAGAGGCCACATTGTCCTTCAAGCAATAAAGAATTTTTGCTGCAAACTCAAGACCTTGCACTTGCCAGGCAGGCACTGTACCACTAAGCTATTTCTTTCTGATATTTTTTAAGGAAGGGTCTGCAGAGTGTCCAGGGTCTCACTACTAGATCGAATTCATAGTTATCCACCTGTTTTCAGCCTCCTAAGAACTAGGATGACAGGCAAGTGCATGCCACCATGCCCAGTTTTAATTGCCCTGTCAGCACGCCCTGGGGGCAGGGCCAGAATGGCAGGCCTGGGAATTCTTGACCCCTGTGCCTGCTTGCAGGTGCTTTAAACCACTGAGCTATTTGGCTGGCCCACTATTTCCTAGGTCCTCTTAGTTTCCTTTGTTAAGGGGCTAGCTTGCTCTTTGTAGATGTTCCATTCTTAGCTTTTAGCTCTGCCTCAGTTACTTTTTCACTCATTGCTGGGACAAAATAGCTGATATGCAAAACAAAGGAAAAGGTTTATTTAGCTTACAGTTAGTAGATGCTTCAGTCCATACTTTGCTGGCTCTAAGACAAATGACAGCAGTTCATGGTGGCAGAAAACAACAAAGAGCAGAGGAGGAGCAGCAGTTGCAGTGTCCATCATGACCTTCTCTGTCTTTCTTCTATGTTCACTGTGAAGACCCACGCTCCATTGTGAAGATCAGAGCTCCTCTGAAGCCAGAAAGGGGCATAGCTGCAAGGTGGCACAAAGACCAGAACTTCTCCAATGAAGTGGGGGTAGGGGTAGGGAGAAGCCTTCCTCAACTCTTTTATATACCCTTTTTGTGCTGAGTCATTCTGGGGCGGGTCCTCCACCCCTGGGTGTGAAATCCACAAGAAGATTCAGCTAAACTTGAGATCCAGCCAAGTTTGGGACATCTCAAGTTGGCACAATGTATCAATCACCACAAACTTCTTCAGCTGAAATCCTTTAGCATTTCGCTTCCTTTCCTATTAAAGCCTTTGTTTGTGAAATTCATGTTGATTGCCTTAGTTTTAATCTCCATCGTCACTGAAGCAAGGAGCCATACTAGCTGGTGATAAAAGCAGCTGTGAAAGGTGTAGGTAACATTGTAGGCAATATTGGTGGGCACGGTGGGTTGATTACTGTCACCCTCAATTCATGTTCAGCCAGAACCTCATAAAGGGGTCTTCTTTGAAAACAGGGTCATTGCAGATGACCTGCACCCTTCTTAAGGGTGGGCTTTAAATCCAGGGACTGGTACCTACCTTTGTAAAAAGAAAGGAACTGGGTGAGTTGTGCATTCCTATGATTCTAGCACTTGGGAGGCTATGGCAGAAGGGCTATTAATTTGAGGCCCTCTCAGATTACACAGTAAGTCTCTTTCTGTCTCTGTTTCTTTTTTTCTTTTTTGTTTTTTGTCTCTTTGAGACAAGGTCTCATTATGCAATTCAGGCTGGCCTTGAGCTCACTTTGTAGCCCAAATTGATCTTGAACTCAAAATGGTCTTCCTGTCTTAGCCCCTTGAGTGCTGGAATTACAGGCATGTGCCACCATGTTTGGCAGAGACCCTGCTTCAAAAAAAACAAAATAATCAAAACAGAACAAAGCAACATAGAGACCAATATATATATATATACTAAGATATACCAAGGTATGTGCAAAGAAGACCTTTGGAAGATAGAGGCAGAGACTGGTCTTTCATTCCAAGCTAACGAACAACTGAGGCCACCTACAGTTTGAAGACACACTATAAGATTCTTCCTCAGAGCTATCTGAGCAAAGCTGGTGCTGCCTGTACTATGGACGGTAGGCTTCTAGACCGTAGAATTTTGACAGGATACATTTCTGTTGTTTTAAATCATAGAGAGTGTGGGACTTAGTTACAGTAGGCCTGGGAAGCAAACACAGCAGGGCTCTAGCCTGTAGCACAACACTGATCAAAGTAGAACTCATGGACTTCCGGGTGTCTGAAATATCTTTTCTGGCAGTCTGCAGGGTAGAACTACTTCAAAATAATATTAAGGCATCTTTTACCCTAAAAAAAACCCCTATGCTGATATTTGTACTAATGGTGCAAAAGCAATGTTGGGCAAAGGTGGTAGTGTGTCAGTATTTATTAAAACAGTGGTATGACTAGGTCAAGACATGATGCTTGGCATCACATGTTGGTTTAATATGAAAGACAGAAGTCACACCATAAGTGAGGAAGCCTAGAAATCCAGACTTGCTTTATATCAACTGGCTCTCTTGGTGACTAATCTAGGTCCCTGTCTTAATCATTCTTGAGAGGGCTATTGATCTCTTCTAAGAGTGGTGTCCCTGTAGCTTAACTACCCACTACTAGGATACACCTTTTAATGGTTCTACCACTTGTCCACACCATTATGTTGGGTACTAACCTAGCACAGAAACCTTTGGGCAAGTGGTTGCATCCAAAGCTGTAACCTTCCCTTATCCTCTCCAATCTCTCTACAAGCACAGCAGTGTCAGAACAAATGCTGTCAGGCCTTTCATACCAAGCCAACAACTGAAGCACTATTCTCTGAGAGAAGAGAAATGCTAAGGTCTATAGTGCAAATGTTAGCTCCAGTTGGGCATGGTGGTATGCATGTGTAATGCCAGTACTTGAGGCTGAGGCAGGAGGATCATTGTGAGTTTGAGACCAGTCTGAGCTACAAAGTGAGCTCAAGGCCAGCTTGAGCTGCATAGGGAGGCCCCATCTCAAAAGATGAAAGAAGAAAGAAAAAATTAGCTTTTCAGAGGAAACAGTAAACTCAGAAGAGGCATTAAAAATCAACTGAAGAGGTCCAACATGAAATTGGTGAGAGCCCTCCAAAGAGCCTAGGCTGATGACAGTAGAGAGGATAAAGGAACGTAGGGGAGAAAATAAGAGCAAAATGAATTTCATATACTCACACTCAAACACATCTTTGAGGCAGCTTTCGGGTTAGCTGAATGTTTGAAGCACCTGTGTGGGGAATCCCAGTCAGGCACAGGGGATGGCGGTTCAAACACATCTGTCACCAAGATTAACACATCTTTGAAAAAGCCTCAATCATCAAGATTAAAGAATACACTGCTCTTAGTGGTTCATGCCTGTAATATCAATGCTCTGGGAGGCTCAGGCAAAAGGATCATAATTTCAAGCCAAGCCTTGGCAACCTAACAACTTATCAAAATCCTGTCTCAGACTGAAAAATAATAAAAGTCCTGGGATAAAGCTCAGTGTGAAGTCCCTGGTTCAATACTTCATACCAGGATAAATTAATAAATAAATAGATTAAACTTTTAATGCATTTGAACTAGTCAATGATATAAAATAATGGGGTAAAGTCTTCAGTCTAGAATTGCATGATGGGTCAATACATCCAAATGTAAAGGACTGGAAACCTATCAGTTTAATTTTCCCTCACGAAGGAGCTTGTGACCTTACTTTGATATAAACATGAGACACACAAGATCACGAAGAGGGAAGGGCCTGCTTAGGGTGCTCATAGCATGGATGAACAAAAGCTGTCTGCCCAGTCAAACAATCTTCCTTTCCTTATGTTTAAGGCTTCTGGGTCGAACCTTAAATGTAAGGAAAATAACTTGGTAAATCTCTTCAATCAATTTGCCTGATGTAGACTGGACTGAGGTTAAGAAACCCTATCTGCATATTCAAATTTTGTGTTCTACATAACTTGTAAATATATGACTTAAAGGCAGAGCATCAATAAATCACTATACTTTGCTTAGTATATCGTTCACTTACGCAGTGATCTAGCAAGCTAGTCAGTTTTCATGACTAACCCATGGCAATACTGAGCATACATTCTTCTCCTTTGCACTAATAAATGGTCAAAACCATAATTTTTTCATTCATCATGGGTTTTCTGCCCTAGGTCAAGTGAACATGAGTTATGGTTTATGTCTAGTTGTCCCCCCAAAGCCTCATGCAGTCATGGGGTGGGGACTTCAATAGATTGAGACTGACTCATGAGTCACTGGGATTATCTGATTTAGTACTGATCTAGATAGAGTTTGAGACTTGATCCATGATCCCTGGGATTATGTATTTTAAGTACTTTGGGATTATGGGTGTAGCCTAAGGTGGATAGGCTGAGGTGGAGAGCCTGAATGAAATATAAAGAGAGACAGAGAGACAGAAAGAAGCTGTTGCTCTCTTCTCCCCTGGTTGTTCTGTTGCCTCTGTTGTGATTGTTGCTGTTCCTCCGCCATGAACTGCTGCTCTCTGCCATGTGCTTCTCTGCCTTGGAGCCAGCTGAATACGGACTGAAACCTCCAGTAACTGTGAACAAAATGAACCTTTCCTTCCTTCATTTTGGGTGTCGGGTATTTGTCCCAGCAATGAGTAAAAAGTAACTAAGACAACATGTTTTGTTTTGTTTTAATTTTCATTTTTTTTCTTGTTTAAGAACTTTTGCTTGTTTGTCTACTTATTTTCATGGCTGGCTCAGACTGCCCTGAGGGCAGGGCTGGCACAGCATGTGGTGCTGGGGATCGAACCACAGTCCCTGCAGCCGCCTGCAGGTGCTTTAGACCACTGAGCCATCCTGCCAGGCCCAAGACAACATGTTTTTTTTTATGTTTTACAGACAGAGTATTGCTATGAAGTTTAGGCTGGCTTGCACTCATGGTGATCTTCCTCCTTCAGCCTCCCAGGTGCTGGGATTACAGGAGTGTGCACCTATATGAACCCAACTTTTCACTATTTAGGCAAATCTTTTCAAATTCCTTATTGGTATATAGTTAGGCTTTTTTGTCTATGAGATTATTATTTAGCTTTTTTTCTTTCTTTCATTAAGGTTTTTTTTTTTTTTTTTTAAGCAACAGGTCAGGCCACATTAGAAGAATTTCTGCTCTTTTGGAGCTAAAATATTAAGAATTTCAGGATGACTGACAATGTCAGATTTGTGAACTTTTTGTCTTTATTTTTACAGATGTTCTTAAATTAAAATGGGGCTAAGGGCTGGCAAGATGGCTCAGCGATCTAAAGCACCATCCCTTAGCATCTCTGCGGAGCTTAGGCAACAGCAGAGACCACAGTTCAATCCCTGGCACCACACGCTGTGCCAGCCACACCCCCAGGGCAGGCTGAGCTGGCTATAATATTAAAAAAAAAATGGGGTTATATTAGATTAAGATGGGCCCTGAATGCAAGTGAATCATATTCCTATAAAAAGGGGGAAAATTGTAGACCCAGAAAGTCAGCTATTTGGGAAGCTGAGGCAGGAATATCGAAGGCTGGAGGCCTGCCTAGGCAACTTAGTGACACTATGGAAGAAGCTCAATGGTAGACTCCTCATCCAGAAACTGTCAAACCTTGGGTTCAGTTCCTAGGACAGGGAGTGGGGGCACTGGACAAATAACATAGAAGGAGATGATGTGAAGAGAGGGACAAAGGCAGAAGCTTGAGTTAGACTGGCATAAAGCAAGAGGTACCAAAGACTGCAGGCAGTAAACAGAAGCCGGAAGCTGTTGGGAAGGCTTCTCACCTTTGGCTTCAGAAAGAACATGGCCCTGAACATATATCCTGATTTCAGATGCCTGGCCTCCCCAGCTGTAAGACTCTCAGTGTGTGATGATTTATCACCACAGTCCTAGCACATGGCACCAATCAGGCTCTTCCTTTACCATAGTAGTAGTGGCCGGCCCTCCTTGGTCTGGTCTGCATCTTCTCAAACAGGGAAAATTCTGATTCTCTTTGCCTATCATTCTTCCTCATTAGCTACCCTGACAGAAATTCTGGACTAAGGAGGTCATGATATGTTTCCCCAACAGAGTTTTAGTTTAGATCATCCTTAATAAAAGCAATTTATTGTCAGACTTAGTTTTTTATTTTTGTATTTTGTTTTTGTTGTTTTGAGGCAGGGTGTCACTAGGCTGACCTCAAACTTACAGTGATCCTCCTGGTTCAGCTTCCCAAGTGCTGGGATTACAGGCATATATCACCAGCCCTGCTGTCTCAGACTTTTTTTTTTTTTTTTTTTTTTGTCTTTTTGACAAGGTCTCACTATGCAGGTCAGATGGGGCTTATGCTTACTCTGTAGGTCAGGCTGCTCTCAAACTTACAATAATCTTTCTGCCTCAGCCTCCCAATGTTTCAGACTTTCAATTAATGTTTTAAATTAATTGATTAATGTATAGATACCAGAAAATGAACTAAGGATCTCACACTTGCCAGCTAGGTGTGGCACTGTTAAGCTTTATTTCAGCGCAATTTTTGTTTTTAGGGGTTAGAGTTTTAAATAATATTTAAGTAGTATAATTATTCCTCCTAAGAGTAGCACCTCGGACTTGTAGTGATACCGTTTTCAGCCTCCCCATTGCTGGCATTGTAGGCATGTGCCACTGTATAGTACTTTTTATTTATCTATGTATTTGAACATTTTACAGTTTATTAAATCCTCGCGTGAAAACTCTTAGGCACTACAGACAGGCACCGCAGTGTCTCCACTCCAGCTGGTCTCCAGTCTCCAGCTTGCTGCCACACACTTCATTTATTTTGGCAGCACTAACGTTAACCTTTGCGGTGCCCTTGACTTTCCTCATTCTGTTCTTGTGTTCCTTTGCCTGCTTTCTTGAGGACTTCTTCTCATACAGGCCATGTCTTGCAAGCTTGTATGTAGGCTCATTTTTCTTTACATCATCCAGGGAATCATAAATCATGCCAAAGCCAGTTGTCTTTCCAACACCAAAATGGGCTCTGAATCCAAACACAAAAATGACATCTGGTGTGGTCTTCTACATTTTGGTGAGCTTTTCCCGAATTTCTGTCTTAGCTACTGTTGCTTTCCCAGGGTAAAGGACATCAATGACCATTTGTTTCCTTTGAAGAAGTCGGTTGGTCATGAACTTCCAGGTTTGGATAGTTATTGTGTCATTCACAATGGCAACAGATGCTCAGGCAGCCAGGAAGAAAAAAAAAAAAAGGATGTACAGTACTTTTTTAAACAGGCAAGACTGATTATATGCCTTAGTTCAAAGTCTCTAACATAATGGTTCTCAACCTTTCTAATGCCATGACCCTGCAATAATTTTGGTAGCTACTTCAAAACTGTAATTTTGCTACAGTTATGATTTGGAATGTAAATACCTGATATGCATTATGTATTCTCATTGCTACAAATCAAACATAATTTAACACAGTGATTAATCACAAAAACAATATTTAATTATATGAGCCGGGCGTGGTGGCTCACGCCTGTAATCCCAGCACTTGGGAGGCTGAGGCAGGAGGATCGGTGCGAGTTCGAGACCAGCCTGGGCTACAAAAGTGAGCTCAAGGCCAGCCTGAACTGCATAGTGAGAGACCCTGTCTCAAAAAGGCAAAAAAATAAATAAATAAATAAATAAATAAAAAATAAAAATATTTAATTATATTGAGAAATATTTATTACTAATTCCAATAAATAACATTTCACCATGGCATAGCATGGGTTTAAATATGTATTTAGGCGACCCCTGTGTTTTGGTCGTTTGATCCCTGCTGGGGTCACAACCCACAGGTTGAGAACCACTGCTCTAATGGCTTCTATTGCCTTCAGAATTAATGAAATCTAACAACTGTTTTTGATATAAACAGTTCTTCATAATTCGACCCCAGCTTCTCTGCCTAGTATTTCTATACCCATTTCCTTTGCTTTATCTCATCGTAGTATTCAAGCTCATCTCATCTCTCTTTTTTTTTTCAGACCTGGGGATTGAACTCAGGTCCTTGTGTTTGCAGGGCAAAAGCTTATTCAACCTCATTTTTTGACCTATCATGATATGAAAGTTTCCTATTCTTTACCCCCTTACTTGACCATCAAGTGAAATCCTACCTGAGGCAAGATAGAAGAAATGAAAGATAGAAAGGACTCAAAGGAATCATAATTAAAAATTAAAATAAGCCGGGCGTGGTGGCTCATGCTTGTAATCCCAGCACTTGGGAGGCTGAGGCAGGAGGATTGGTGCGAGTTCGAGACCAGCCTGGGCTACAAAAGTGAGCTCAAGGCCAGCCTCAACTGCATAGCAAGACCCTGTCTCAAAAAGACAAAAAAAAAAAAAAAATTAAAATAAAAAGAGTGGGTTAACAATCCAAAGATGTTTAAATTATCTATGGAAAAAAATCCTGTCTATACCTGTAGAACAGTCTAGTACCCTTCTCAAGAGTAGGCCACCTTTTCCCAGGGTTTTCACCCTTCTGCCTTACTTCCCTGAGTACCCACACTTCACCTTGGAGTGCATCCTAAATCTCTGCTTAATAAGCCATTCCCACAACTCTTATTGACATGTCTTGAAAACTTCCTGCGATGACAGTCGGCAAGCCTGCAAATTTACTCTACGAAAGGGTAAGCTTCTTATTCATACATAAGGACCTCCTAGAACCAGCTTGAGAATACTATCCATTCTTTATTTTTAAGTTTTTATTGTATTTATTTATTTTTTAGATAGGGTCTCAGGGACCGGCAGCATGGCTCAGTGGTCTAAAGCGCCTGGGATGGCTGCAAGGACTGCGGTTCAATTCCCAGCACCACATGCTGCGCCAGCCCTGCCCTCAGGGCAGGCTGAGCTGGCCAGAAAAATAAACAAACAAAAGTTCTGAAACAAGAAAAAAAATAGATATGTAAAGTCATAGTGACCCTCCTGCAAAGCCTCTTAAGTGCTGGGATTGCAAGCATGCACCACTATGCCTGGTTCCCATTCTAAATTTTAGTTTAAAGATAGTTTCTTTATGACCTTTGCCCTGCCTTATCTGGAACTTATTCTCCCTATTCTGCTGTTGCTCTTTGTATCCACATAGTTTATTTATTTATTTATTTATTTATTTATTTATTTATTTATTTATTTTTTTGTCTTTTTGAGACAGGGTCTCGCTATGCAGTTGAGGCTGGCCTTGAGCTCACTTTTGTAGCCCAGGCTGGTCTCGAACTCACATCGATCCTCCTGCCTCAGCCTCCCAAGTGCTGGGATTACAGGCGTGTGCCACCACACCCGGCTACACATAGTTTATTTTTAATTTGCTTGCATGCTGGTTGATTTAGTAGATTTATCCATGGTGGAAAAAGACTAATTTCTTTTCCTGTATTGCCATCACTTAAATTAGTACCTGACAAGAAGAGCAACTCAGTTCTTGAAGTAACTTGAAGGTATTTCCCAGGAGGGTCTGTTGTTAAAATACAATTCTGCCCTTCTCTTTAGTTTCCTAAGATTCTCTGAAATTCTAGCAGGTAGTTTATATATAAACTAAAGGTTTTTGACTGATGCTAGACAAGTGCTCCACCACTGAGCTGCCTCCACTTTCCTCATCACTTCAGGGAGAATTTTCATCTTTTTGTTTCCACTGTATGTTGCATGTAAATCCTACCTCGATACCAATTATGTTTGACTTTGTATCCCCAAATATGAGCCATTAGGTATGCCATTGTAGGGAAGGGAAAATGACCATCCTCCCCACAGCTATACTCCTCAGGTGATCTGTGAATTCAATAGATGTGACCAGATTGACAGAATGACAACCACTTGGCTGACCTTGAGATCCTGGGTTCAAAAGATTCTCCTGTCTTAGCCTCCTGAGTAGCTGTGCCACTGTATCTAATGCCAACAGAAAAAAAAATTATACACATATACATAAGGAGCCTGGCAAGGGTGGTGGCACATGCCTGTAATCCCAGCACTTGGGAGGCTGAGGCAGGAGGATCGATGTGAGTTCGAGACCAGCCTGGGCTACAAAAGTGAGCTCAAGGCCAGCCTCAACTGCATAGCGAGACCCTGTCTCAAAAAGACAAAAAAAATGGGGAGGCTAAAGCAGGAGGATCTTTGCAAGTTTGAGACCAGTCTGAGCTAGAAAGTGAGCTCGAGGCCAGCCTCAACTGCATAGTGACACTGTCTCAAAAAGGAGAAACACAGATAGATATTCTCCAAAATGTGACTTAAAAAAGGGTCAGAAGTGTTCTGACCTATAGAAAGGACTTGGAATTTGGAGGTATAGTGGACACAAATCAAGGGAGGTTAAAAGGATAAAAGATGCCTTTTGGCAGATAGTCTTTCTGATGATAAAAGAGGTTTATAAATAACTCTGAAAAAGTAACTCTACTAATTAAATTTGCATTATAAATGTGAATTCATCTTTTTAAAATTGTTATACTTTCTAGCCGGGCGTGGTGGCTCACGCCTGTAATCCCAGCACTTGGGAGGCTGAGGCAGGAGGATTGGTGCGAGTTCGAGACCAGCCTGGGCTACAAAAGTGAGCTCAAGGCCAGCCTCAACTGCATAGTGAGACCCTGTCTCAAAAAGACAAAAAAAAAAAAAAAAAAAAAAAAAAATTGTTATACTTTTAAGCAATGGGAGGAACTCAAGTGTTTGTGGGGTGTGTCTGGCTGGTTCTAAATTTTTTTTAGCTCAAAGTCATCAATGTGTCAGAAGGGCATATTTTAGCTTGACGCATTCTGGTTTACTACAATCTAATTTCAGGGTGGTGTATCCTGAGTCCCAACAATGTAAAAGGAACCAGTATTCTACTTCCCAGAGAACTTAAAACATTCTAGGAGAGCATCACCCTTATGAGTACTGTAAAAACCGTTCACAATCCAACTAGTATTTTTTTTTTTTTCAAATGCTGCATATTTAGGCACCTTAATTTTCCTTAGACAAATGGCTAAAACTTGGCTATGGAAACTGCATATTCTAGAAGAAAATTGCATAGCACGCCACCAAAAAAGATGATTGGTTGCTGGGGCTCTGAAGTTACATACTCTCCTCAGACCGAGGGAAGAACTAGGAAACTGCTGAATATTCAGGTTTTAAAATACTTTTTTTTTTTGCATCGTAAAGAAAAACGATTAACCTATCAGGGAGAAGCGACCACTTTCAATTGCCAATCAAAAGCGGGAATACATCTAAAGCCTAGGGATACCCCACGCACCAAAGAGAACGCTACTTTTCAGGCTCAGCCAATGAGCGGCGAGCCGGCGGGCGGGGCTACGGGCGGCCCAATTGCCGTAGAAAACAAACAAAATGCAGTACTACAATTTTAAACACAGTCCTAGCTTCTTATGTTTCAGAACAAGTTCCTAGGCCAGGGGGTTATTGGTTTTTTTTTATCTATCCTGCTACTCAAAGGATAGGGCGGGAGTAACTTCTCAGCAGAACAAAGGCCTTCTGGTCCTTAGCTCCCAAGGACTAGCAGAAGGCTCCCGGTAACTTCGGGCTCTCTACCTTCACAAGACCTGGGAGGTAGAGATGGGGGAGGCGGTGGCAATGCGCAGGCGTGCAGGACGGGGGGGGGAAAGCGAGGCGGCGGGGGCCCACGGAACCCTGGGAGCTGTATTTCTCTTGCCAGTGAGACGGCCTTTGCTCCTCTGCCTCTGGAACTATATTTCCCAGGATCCTCTATGACCACGGAGTGGGCGGACTGGTTCGTTAATCAGTTCGAGGAAGCCGCGGCGCGGCCCACCAGGTTCCAAAACAAGGAAATGAAGGGGGGAGGCGGGACTGGAGGTGCCTGCGGGAGTCTCCGCCACCGCCGCCGTGGAGGAGGAGGAGGTGGAGGAGGTGGCTGCCTGGGCCGGTGAGGAGTGCACTGCTGAAGGCGGGCAGCGGAGCAGCGGGCGGCGCGCGCGCCGCAGAGGCGGCTGCTGGAGAAGTGGCGCGGCGGTCGCTGGGGGAGGAGGAGGAGGCGGTGGCGGAGGAGGGACTGAGCGGCGGCGGCCCCCGCGTCCCGGTGCCTGTATGGGGGAAGCAGACAATGGATTATGATTTCAAGGCGAAGCTGGCGGCGGAGCGGGAGCGGGTAGAGGATTTGTTTGAGTACGAAGGGTGCAAAGTGGGACGCGGCACCTACGGGCACGTCTACAAGGCGAGGCGGAAAGATGGGTAAGAGCTCGGGCAGGGGAGAGTGGGCTCGTGCAGGTCCTCGCCTGCCGCGGCCGGCCAGGCGGGGTGGGTGGGTCGGAGCTCGCGAGCCGGACTAGAGGGCGCGGCGCGGTGGTCGCGGCTAGATCCGAGGGCTGACTCTAAGGAACGCGCGTTCGCTCCCAGCGCGGCCCGTCGCGCCCCCGAACTCCCGGCGCGCAGCCCTATCGGGGCGGCGCTCCGCTCCTGGGGCGTCCAGCGTCCGCCAGAGCCGGCCGCGACCCCCGTGGAGAGCTGGCTGGAGGAGGAGTTGTAGGGTCATCTCCACGGGAGGTGCCGTGGACTGCCAGGGTTCGGCTGCTGAGTTCCCGCTCCAGCCCTGGGGAGGTGACGGTGGTCTAAGAACTTCCAATCGGCGCCGCGCTTTCTGGGGCGGCTGTTTGAAATCTCGCCCGCGAGTCCACGGGGCTGTCAGTCGTCTAGGTTCCAGTGGGTCCTGGGCTGCGACTCCCGGGACTGCCACTCTCGGAACGTCACCGGAGCCGGGCAAGGTCTAGGCACCTGGGGCCAATGTCGGTCCCACGGTTCAGTCTTTGCTGTCTCTGGGGACCCTTGGCCACTTCCCACCCTACCCCACTTGCATCTGCGCTATCCAGCTTGTGTTCTCAGTTTTGCACTTTCTCCTCCAAAGAAGGACCTTCTCTGTTGGCTGCTGTTTTACAAGCGTTAACTTTCGAGTTCTCTGGTATAAATCCTTTGGTACCCGCTTCCTGCTCAGCTCTTTGGGAATTTTCTGCCCGCCACGCACCAGCCTCTACCGAATTGGCCATGCGATGGGATTTATCATGGACACAAATTTTCGTCTACGGCAGTGGTTCTCCACCTTTCTAATGTCGTGACCCCGCAGTACAGTTCCTCATGTTGCGGTGACCAGTAAATAATTTTGGTAGCTACTTCAAAACTGTAATTTTACTACAGTTATGATTCGGAAGGTAAATACCTGATATGCATTATGTATTTTCCAATGGTTTTAGGCGAACCCTGTGTTTTGTTCGTTCGACCCCCGCCGGGGTCGCGACCCACAGGTTCTCCACCGCTGATCATATAGTGATGCAGAACTGGCCCTGAACCTTTGTTTAAGGGGAGTTGAGCGAAACAGTAGGACCCCTAAGTCGTTGTTTTTAGGAGATGCACTGGATTATGTTTTGAGAACCCCTGTCGTCCTGTCCTGGAGGGCCGACAAGCTGGACAGGTGGAACCAGTTTCCTGTCTGCGAAGGGTTGATTCAAACCAGTCCTAATCTCTGTCTCATCCTGGCGGGAATTTCCCTCCCCCAGGGTTCGGGAGCTCAAATTCTTCAATCCCTGTTGGTCGATGTATAGGGAAGGAATTCTTTTTTATCTTATTATTTCTTTAATTTTTACAATTGTAACGCAACACTTTCGAATAAATGGGTTATCAACCACAATGACATTGCTGCTTATCTTTTTTGGGGGGGGCGGAAGGGTCAACATGGTGTTCAAGGTCTCAACTACTAGATCGGACTGGTGATGATCCATCTGTTTACGCTCCTCAAGAGCTGAGATTACAGCGGAGCAGGCACCAAACCCAGTCTCAATTGTCTCAGTGTGCCCCAGGGGTGGGGACGGGGCCTGGCCCGCTGGATTGAACTCGGTTTACTTATCTTGACACTTCTGACGCTTGTCTAGAAAAAACATGATTTAAGAACTCTGGACAAAAGTAGGTGATGCATTTAACAGTTTCGTAAAAGCAACAAAACGCAACCTTATAAAGCGTATACTTGTGTAAATATCTTCACAAAATCCAAGCTTAAAAGATTGTTACTAATAATTACATATATATCAACTGCCCAGGCCAGTGGTACTAAATTGTTTGTAGTAATTTTTGGGGTTTGTGTGGAGGTGTCTTATAAATTGACTTGTACGTTGTTTTGGCATGTTACCTTTGCTTTTTGTTTAGACTATACTATTGCACTTTCAGATTACTGAAAAAAGCCTTTTGGTACTTTGTGAGAAAAGTTAAAAGATTCTGCTTTTAAATTTTAATAGTATAGTTTGAACAAAAAGCAGAGGTAACTTTTTTTTTTTTAATAAGCAGAGGTAATCTGAAAGTGTTTAAACCACTGTATGATGTGTAAAATGGTTGAGATTTGTGACCTTACAATAAACAATCTCTAACAAGAGATGGGGGTGGGATTATCTTTATGATACTTATAGCTAGAGACTTGAAAGACCAAATATACTCACATGTGCGCGCGCGCACGCGCGCACACACACACACACACACACACACACATATTTCTTTTTTTCCTTTTCGTTTTTTAAATGTATTTGATGTATTTCATGCAGGATCTCACTATGAAGCTTGGGTTGATAGGCCTCCCCAGCGCTGGGATGACAGGTGTGTCCCACCATGCCTGGACTCAGTTTCTGGCTCAGAGTGGCTGGATGTGGTGTATTACCTCTGCACAGCATTTGGGACTGAGGGTCAAACCCTGTTTCCTGAGCTTGCCAAAGCAGGAGCTTAGTCTGCTGAGCTATTTTGCTGCTCCCCCATTTATTTATTTGTTTGTTTGTTTCTTTGTTTGCGTGCTTGTTTGTTTGTTTTAGGGAATGGTTCAGGGTCTCAGTAGTAGATCAGACTGGTGGTGATCTGCCTGTTTACAGCCTCCCAAGAGCTGGGATGACAGGTGTGTGCCACTACACCCAGTCTCAATTGGGTGCCCGGTCTCAACTGAGTCTCAGTATGCTCTGGGGGTGGGGCCGGCAGGCCGGCTGAGGATTCAACCACCTGCACCTGCTTTTAATCCGATGAGCTATTTTGCTGGCCCTTGAAAAATATTTGTAATGGTGATTCTAAACTGTGATACATACTGTACATAGTAAAGGATTTTACATTTTACATTCTGATCATTGTCTATTAGTTTACCTCTCCACAGATTTAATTTGGTTAACTCAGAAAAAATGTGTAATACTATTATAGGGAACAAGAGAGAAATCATGGATCGGTTATGGAGAAATATCCAGTGAAGAAATGTGTCTAATGAAAATGTTTCCATTTTTAGAAGCAACATTGGAAGAAATAACAAAATATCAGTTAAAAAGCCTTTCCTTACCTAGTAACTCAATATTACAGTTTATAAAATCTTAGAATGTTCTTTCTCCTTAGTTGGACTTCATTACAGTATGTTCCATAACTTTATAATAGGCTGAAAATGTAAGGAACTATAAGATTTTTATCTTGTTATTTTTCATTCGATGTATGCAAATTGTACATATTTATGGAGTACAATGAGGATAAACATACCTTTTCAAACATTTATCATTTGCTTGTGCTGAAAAATATTTCTTATAGCTTAATAGAAATATACATTACAATTACTGTTATTTGTGTTACTCTACTATTTGTCAAAACACAAGAACGGGAAAAAAAAAGGAGCCCAGTGATATAGCTCAGAAGATTAAGTGCCTGCTTAGGCAAGTACAGGGACCTAGGTTTTGATCCTCAGCAACACAGGCCTCACTGGCCCAGCCCCTTGTGTGCTGAGCTGACCACTGAGACCAAGTATGATGGGTTACTGTTATGGTTTATGTCTAGTTGTCCCCCCAAAGCCTCATGCAGTCATGGGGTGGGGATTTCTATAGATTGAGACTTGATCCATGATGCACTGGGATTATGTGGCTTAGTACTGATCTAGAGTTTGAGATTTGATCTGTGATCCCTGGGATTATGTATTTTAAGTACTTATGGGATTATGGGTGTAGCCTAAGGCAGAGAGCCTGATGTAATGTAAAAAAGAGAGGCAGACAGACTAGAGGTGTTGCTCCCGTTTGGTCAGTCGCCTTTGTTGAAATTGTTGCTGTTCCGCCACCATGAACTGGATACTTTCTGCCCTGTTCTACTCAGCTTTGGGCCAGCCAAATATGGACTGAAACCTCCAGTAACTGTGAGCTAATAAACCTTTCCTTCCTTCATTTTGAGTGTCGAGTATTTGTCCCAGCAACGAGAGAAGAGTAACTAAGACAGGTCCCCTGTAACCCTAGTGCTGGGGAGGCTGAAAGCAGGAGGATCACTATGAGTCTGAACTGCATAGTGAGACCTTGTGCCAAATACATTAAAACAAAACAAAACACCAGAACTTATTTTCCTGAAAAGCATTTTTTTACGTTTAATGAAAAATGTCACTTATGTGTTTTGGAGGAACCCTGAGTGCCTCTTTCTTGCTTTTCTTTTTTAAATAAAAAGGAGGGTTGAATAATTGTTTATCTACTTACTAGTGCTGGGGATTGAGTGAACCCAGAGCCTTGTGCATGATAAGCACACACTATAACTGAGTTATGCCCTAGCCCCAGGACTTATTTTTGAAAAGAAACAAGAATATATCAAAACCTTTAGTATGACTAGTAATTTATGAAAGTTTTTCCTCATTAATAGAAAGTCACTTTTTTGGGGGGGTCTTCATGAGACAAGGTCTTGCTGTGCTGCTTAGACTGGCCTAGATCTCACTTTGTAGCTTAGGCTGTCTTAATCTTTTTTAAAAAATTAATTAATTAATTAATTAATTATTTTTCTTGCTTCAGAACTTTTGTTTGTTTATTTATTTATTTTTATGGCTGGCTCAGCCTGCCCTGAGGACAGGGCTGGCGTAGCATGTGGTGCCAGGGATCGAACCTCGGTCCCTGAAGCCACCCAAGCTTTCCTAAGCAGGCACTTTTAGACCACTGAGCCATCCTGCCGGGCCCCATGGCTGTCTTAATCTTGAACTTGGAATGATCTTCCTTCCTTAGCCTCTTGAATGCTGGGATTTTTTTTTCCTCTTTCTTTTTTTTTTTTTTTTTTTTTTTTTTTTTTTTTTTTTTTTTTTTTTTTTTGTGTGTGTATTTATTACAGGGTCTACAGTGTCTTACTACATAGATGTGACCTGCAGTGATTCTCCTGCTTTTAGCCTCCCAAGCCCTGGGATTACAGGGGTACATCACCATGCCGGGTCTCAATCTCTGGCCTAGTGAGCCCTGGGGATGGGACTGGCTCCACTCTGACTAAGCAGGTGCTTTAGTCTACCGAGCTGTGTGGCTGGCCCTGGAGTGCTGGGATTACAGGTGTGTGCCTCCACACACGGTTAAGAATATCACATAATTAATGGTTATGAATCTCAAGACCATATTTTTCCTGTTGGAAACATTTTTATTTACTTTCATTGTTGAAGTGCTGGTGGTTGAACCTAGGACCTGAAACATGCTACTCAAATGTTCTACCACTGGCTCTCCAGCTATTTAAATGCTCTCTAGCTCCTTTTAAAATTTTATTTTGAGGGGCGGGGGAAATAGCTTCATGGCACAAGTGCTCTGCCTGGCAAGTGTGAGGTTGTGAGTTCAAACCCCAGTCCCACAAAAAAAAAAAAAAAAAAAAAAAAAAAAGCATAAAATTTTATTTTGAGTCAAGGTCTCGTTAAATTGCCCAAGATAGCCTCTGATTTGAGACACTCTTGCAGTTATTTCCTGAGAAACAGCCATTACAGGTAGATGACATTTAAAAAAAAATTTTTTTTAGACACTTTTGGTAAGTAGCTCAGGATATCTTAGTATACCTTTGTTTTTTAGTATTTTTAAGTGTTTATATTTTTTAAAATTTTATTTTAAAGAGTAAAAATATAGAAAAACAGTAACAAGCAAGAGTACAGATAGTACAGAATTTCAAAAGAAGAACAAAAATTTAACAATGGTTGTATTACATGTTTTCATTATCAAATCTGTTTCCTTATGACATTTTTTGACTGTTAGAAAGTTCTCTTACCTTTCTGAGGTAATGTATAGTACATTATGTCTGAAACTGTTGCACTTAACAATGCTACTGTTCATCTTTGCAGATGTTTGGTTTCTTGAGTCACTCCAGCAAAAACATCTGTTTTGGACTTAAGTTTTTGAAAGAGACTTAGTAATTGAAAATGAAATGACATATCTTACAGTTTCAGTTTTGCCTTAGGGTTTCAGGTGAGTAGTTGGTGACTGTGTTTTAATGTATGTTATGAAATCCTTCACAAATAAATGTAGGTATATGCAGATACATATGGTAAATAATAGATAAGATAGTATGTGCCTGATAATTATTTTTTCACAATTGGTTTGTAATTAAAACAGATTATGGGGGCCCGGCGGGATAGCTCAGTGGTCTAAAGTGCCTGCTTGGGAAAGCTTGGGCGGCTTCAGGGACCGCGGTTCGATCCCGGGCACCACATGCTGCGCCAGCCCTGCCCTTGGGACGGGCCGAGCCGGCCATAAAAATGAGTGAATAAACAAAGGCTCTGAAACAAGAAAAAAATAAATAAATAAAATAAAAAAAAATTTCTTTAAAAAAAAAAAAGAAAATAAAACAGATTATGTGTGTTTTTAGTGAGAACCCTGAGAATAGATCTTTCTATGATCATAGCATATTACAGCTTTTAGAAGTTTTAGATCTAGCTCAACTTCCTCCTTCATCTTGGGGTGTGGGGGAGGGTAGAGTCTCACTATGTGCTTCAGGCTGACATTGACCCTACTGTAGCTCAGGCTTTCTGTAAACTCTCAGTGAATCTCTTGCTTCAGTCTTCCATGGTCTAGGATTACAGATGTGTGCTACCATGTCTAGCTTCAACTCATATATAAGAGAGAGATTTTAGAAGTTATAGTATAATGATCATAGTCTCTCAAAAAAATGAAACCTGTAATCCAGATCTAACTCTTTTATTTTTTGTGTTTTCCTTGATAATGTCATGGGCAGAAAACAAAACAAAACAAAAACAAAACCAAAAACAAAAAAACCGTGTTGGCACTACTTTTGGTTCTCTTACCATACAAACCTTTTTTTCCATGCAAAAAGGGAAAATATAAAAGGACCTTCTTTGCCCCCTTTGAATCCAGGACCTTAAAAAAAATTGTTTTTAAAATTTGAAACAGAGTTTCTATACTAAGTTGATAAGTTGTTCAGGCTGGGCCTGAACTTGTGACCCTCCTGCCTCAGTCTTCCAAGGTGCAGGCCATTACAGATGAGGTCTGAGAGCAAAAGGCTGGAGATGTAGGGAAATGGTAGAGCGCTTCCTTAGTACACATGGAAGACTCTGGTGTCAACCAACAGTGTAAATAAATAGTACAAGACTGCAGATTCTGCTACTTATAGCTGCTTCCTATCATGCTCACTGCCACTAAGCCTAACTGTTATCTGCTTTTTATAATATAGTACCTGATTTAGCTCTGCCTTTAGTCTTATCTCCACCATAGGTGCAGAGATAAGTGGTTAGATCCAAGTTACTGCTGGTGTCATTTTCCTAGAAAATACAATCCTATTTCTTTTTGAAAAGCTACATTTAAGGTGACTTAGAAGATCAGATTCAGGGGCCTAGAGAGATAGCTCAGAGGAATAAGCACTGACCTGCTAAGTACAAGGACCTGAGTTCAATCCCCAGCCCCACATGTTGGGCATGCCGTCAGGGCCCAGGATCCCCTGGGATGTGCCATGTCTGCCTTGGATGCAATTAAATAAATAAATGAAACAATTAAATCAGATCCAATTCCTTAGTTTGGCAACTGAAGACATATAGCTTTTGCATTTTCCTTTATCTTCTAGCAAGTTCAAGCCATAGCATTGAAATGTTCATACTTTGTAGACCTGAACCAAACCTGTCATGTCTTTCTTTGTTCTGTTTTCCAACTTAAAAGAGTGTTGCTATATCATTTTTCTCTATCTCCTAACCTTCACAGACAAGTGGAACTTAGCTGTACTTTAATACTCAAAATAGCTTTTGTCCCAAATCCACCCCTTGCTCACTAAGAATACTCCTTTGCTATACTCTTACCCCTTTTTGTCCTATTGTCATATCACTGTAAGTGATACTAAATATTTTTCACCTACTAGCTGCAAATGAATCATCGTCATTCTAGCTCCTGTACCTTGTACAGGTTTGGGCATGTGATAAAAAATGAAAAGTTCTATTGCATTTAAAAAATGCCTTAATAAGCCTGGCATGGTGGTGCACGCCTGTAATCCCAGCACTTGGGAAGCTGAGGCAGGAGGATCAGTGAGACCAGCCTGCGCTACAAAAGTGAGCTCAAGGCCAGTCTGAAATGCACAGCAAGACCCTGTCTCAAAAAGACAAAAAAGATAAAAAAGCCTTAAATAGAAAAGCATATATTGCTGATTGTACAAACAGATAATTCTTTAAAAAAAATAGGTTTAGGGGCCCGGCAGGATGGCTCAGCGTCTAAAGCGCCTGCTTAGGAAAGCTTAGGCGGCTTCAGGGACCGCGGTTCGATCCCTGGCACCACATGCTGCGCCAGCCCTGCCCTTGGGGCGGGCTGAGCCGGCCATAAAAATGAATAAATAAACAAAAGTTCCGAAACAAGAAAAAAAAATAGGTTTAAAGAATCAATAAAAAGATGTCTTTTTATACAGTAGAGTACTACTCAGCCATAAAGGATAGTTTTGAGGCTTTATAGGTGTTAAAGTTTGTGTATAGGTGTCCCCCCCCCCGCAAAGCCTCCATGTAGTCATGGGGCAGCTTCTGGAATTTGTAATTGATTATTGTGAAAATGGGTGCTGTACCTCCCCTGGGGCAGGTGATTTGCATTTCAGTGTAAAGAAGGAAGAAAAGTTAGCTGTTTGAGCTGCTGCTATCTCTCTCCCTTGGCTTTTGCTCTTAGCTGCCACTATGAAAGGTTGCCCCCTGCCATGTGCCACTGTGCCTTGTAGCCAGCTGAGTATGGACTGAAAACGCCAATATTTATGAGCTAAATAAATCTTCACTTCCCTCATTTTGAGTCATGGGTATTTGTCCCAGCAACAAGAAAAGAGTAAGACAATAGGTAAATGGATGCAACTCAAGATCATACTCATAAGTGATATAAGTCAAAGACACATGTGTGAGCATTGTATTGTCTCCATAGTGTGAGAAACTGAGTAAGATCCAAAATGTGTACTACATATTGTGAAAGGGGGAGAAACTTCAAAGTGAGAGAAACTGGGATGAGGAAAGGAGAAAAGAAAGGGAAAAAAATGTACAGAAAGTAGTTAAAGTAGCTATATTATTAATCTCTTAGTTCTTTGAAAATAAGGGTTTGTGCACGTGTTGTTTGGTCAGTTTTTCATGTCTATCTTCTATTCTAAGCAGCTATCTTGAAGATAACAATGTATTAATGGTTGTTGCTCTGTTTTGAAATTTTGTTCTGCCTGGCGTGGTGGCGCAAGTCTGTAATCCCAGCACTCGGGAGGCTGAGGCAGGAGGATCGGTGTGAGTTCGAGACCAGCCTGGGCTACAAAGTGAGCTCAAGGCCAGCCTCAACTGCACAGCGAGACCCTGTCTCAAAAAGACAAAAAAAAAAAAAAAAAAAAGAAATTTTGTTTCATTGTTTTTCCTCTTTATATTTGAAAAACTCTAAAAAATAGGTTCATGTACTTTTTTTTAAAAAAAGCAGCATGTTAGCCAGGAGTGAAGCACTCTTGTCTATGAGTTTGAGGTAAAATAAAATGTAAAAAGGGTTCATTCTGTAGTACCATCACCACCACCACCACCACAACAGTAACAAAAGAAAAGACCCGAGACAAACAGTATTTTAAGTTGAGGCAGCATACACCATTTGGGAGGTAGAGGCAGGGGAATGCGAGTTCCAGGTTACATATTGAAACTATCTCAACAAACAAAAAGAAAAAAGAAAAAAGAAAAAAAAGCAGTATTTTCAGCAATTGCTTTTGGAAAGGCTGAAATACCGTGATGTTACATGAGCTAGGTTGTGTAAATACAAGTGTTTGTGTAATGGTCTAGTGTATTTTTTCTGGGAAATTGTGTGCTGCTTTGCAAGTTTCTTTTACTAGACATGAATAGATAAGGAAAATAGATTATTTTGAAGTATTAAGCTCTTTTTTTCTCACTTAGGCTAGCATTTTTAAATTGCCAGACTGTAGTAATCTATATCTATATGTTTCTTTTTTTTTTTTTTTTTGTCTTTTTTGAGACAGGGTCTCGCTGAGCAGTTCAGGCTGGCCTTGAGCTCACTTTTGTAGCCCCGGCTGGTCTTGAACTCGCACCAATTCTCTTGCCTCAGCCTCCCGAGTGCTGGGATTACAGGCGTGCGCCACCACGCCCGGCTATATCTATATGTTTCTATGTATAGATTATATGTATATATTATTATTATTATTATTATTATTATTTTTCTTTTTTTTTTGGAGACAAGGTATCTCAGGCTAGCCTTGAGTTCACTGTGAAGTCCAGGCTGACCTTGAACTTTCAGTGATCCTCCTGCCTTAGCCTCTTGAGTGCTGGAATTAATAGGCAAATGCCACCAGGCCTGGCTCCCTAGCCAATTTTTTTTTGTTGTTGTTGTTGTTTAATTTTAGTAACAGGACTCAAGCTCAGGACCTTGTGCTTGCTTGCTAGGCAGGTACTTAGGCCATTGAGCTATATCCCATCCCCTTAACACCCCTCCCTTTTTTTTTAAAAATGTATTTGGTACAGGGTGTTACTACCTAGCTTGGACTTGTAGTGATTCTCTTGTTTGCAGTCTCCCCAGAGCTGGGGTCATAGGCATGCACCATCATGCCCAGTCTTGGTGGCCAGCTCAGTGCATCCAGGGGTGGGGCTGGTGTGGCCTATGATGCCAGGGATTGTATCCTGGTCCCTATGCTTGCTGAAGCAGGTGCTTAGTCTGTTGAGCTATCTTGCCAGCCCTCTACTCCTTTATTTTGAGACAGTGTCTCACTGAGTTGCCTAGGTTAGGCTCATACTTATAATTCTCCAGCCTCAGCTGTCCAGGGTGCTGGGATTACAGGTGTGTACCATCAAGCCCTGCTAAAGATTAAGTATAGTATCTTGGTACTTAGTAAGTGGACATTGGTTTATATTTTGTCATTATTGTAATGCAGGCTTTCTAGACTTTATTTTATAGAATTTTTATTTTATTTATTATTTTTTTTCTTGTTTCAGAACCTTTGTTTGTTTATTCACTCATTTTTTTATGGTTGACTCAGCCCACCCTGAGGGCAGGCTTGGCGCAGCATGTGGTGCCAGGGATCGAACCGCGGTCCCTGAAGCCACCCAAGCTTCCCCAAGCAGGTGCTTTAGACCACTGAACCATCCCGCCGGGCCCTAGACTTTATTTTTTGAGGCCTAAGGATATATAGGCAGCACGTATTGAACCGCAGCACGTATTGAACCGCAGTCCCTGTGGTTGCCTAAGCTTGCCTAAGCAGGTGCTTTAGATCACTGAGCCATCTTGCCAGCCTGGGAAATATTTTTTAAGCAAAGTTCATAGTTAGAAGTGGCAGTCTGCCAAATGACTGTAAAAAAGAAGCCATAAAATATTCTAGGTTTCATGGGTCATCCCATACTCAAATTGAATCTGAAATAGTTTGATAAAGCCAACTGATGCTTGAAAAACTTATCAGTTTGTTGTATGCCTACCTGCCTGTCTGCTGCTCGCTTGCCCTTCTGTCTTCTTTTTCAAGACAGGCTTTCACTATGCCTTCAGGATTGCCTTGAACTCACATCAATCCTCTTGTCTCAGCCTCCCGAGTGCTGGGATTATCATGCATTTGCTTACCCCCATGCCTAGCATCATTTTTAACCTTACATGAAGATCATTACATATCATGCATATAGAAATGCTTTGTTCCTGTTAGTAGTTTTATTTTATTTTATTGGTTTAAATAATCTAATCATTTTCCTTGTTAGCCTTCAAATTCTTTCCAGCTTTAAAATGAAAAGTATCTATTTCTTTCCATTTTATTCTTTCAGATTGAATATTGCAATGAATATCTTACTAAGTGCAGTGTTTTATGCATATTAATGTAGTATAATTTTAAATTTTCAGAAACTTTACTCTTGGAAGTAATGTTTAAAGTTATTTTTTGAAATTATGTAGAAGATATAAATCTAAAGACTGGAGATGAATAAAGAAAGCAGTGTTAAGGCTTCTTTTTTATTTTTGTCTTTTTGAGATAGTGTCTTGCTAGGCTGTTTAGGCTGGCCATTGTAGCCCAGGTTGGTCTTGAGTTTGCAAAGATCCTCCTGCTTCAGTCTCCCCAGTGCTGGGTTTATAGACCTGTACCACCATACCTGGTTTAGTGTTAAGACTTTAAAGATAATTAGTACATAAAAATGAGTTATGAATTTCTTTTTTTTGTTAAAGGAAATGCAAGTTATTTTCCCTGCTACCGTTGAAGTAGTACATACAATACAGTCGATGTCAGTAGTGACTAGGTTTTTTTCACTTTTATGTAATATGTTTTTGAACTTTAATATGCTAGATATGTTAACATGTGATAGTAGTTGTGTGTGTGTGTATTTTGTTCATGGTCTTGCTATGCAGCTTGGACTTGTGGTGATGCTCCTGTTTGCAGCTTCCCCAGTGCTGAGAGTATAGGCCTATGCCACCATGCCTGGATTGGGTGGCCAGCTCAGGGTGCTGGGAGATGGGGCTAGCCCAGCTGGTGTGGCATGAGTTACCAACCCCAGCTCCTGTGCTTGCCTAAGCAGGCCCTTAGTCTGCTGAGCTATCTTGCTGAACCAGTAAATTGTTTTGAAAAATACTTATATAGTACGGTGAGGATTATACATATATTGATACATGTAAGATTGTTAAGGTAGTATAGTACAATTTGAAATGTTTTTGGTTAACTGTTAGAATACTTATGGATTAAAATTTTTTTTTTTAATAATAGGAATATTTACTGGAAAGATGAAATGGAGAGCAGGAATAGCACCTGAGAGACAGGAGGAGTCTGGAATATGTTGTCCTGGATTTAAAACTAACTTCAATGTGTTTTAAAATACAAACTTTGTTGTCTTGTATATGTTATTAGTACTACTTTTGAAATCCAAAACGGAAAAGAAAAAATTTTTTACAGAACATTTTAATATTCTAAATAACTAACATGACTATTGCTTAAAAGTAGTATTTCAGCTTTAGAATTATAAAAGTGGTAGCTGACAAAGCTATTTAAAGATTTTTGTCCATTTATAAATAGCGGATAGTCTAACACTTCTTAGAATAGCTTGTGAGTGTTCACTGTGCAGGCTAAGAGTCTCAAGAGAGATGCAGGGTCCAAGTATGTGGTAGGTTTGTTTTATTTAGGTTTGAGGGTTTATCTGCAAGTAATTTAATGGATCAAAGGTAAATAAAAACTTTTAAAACCTTTAAGTATAATTGGTATCCATAAAAAACATATTTAATTTCAAGTACAAAAAGTAAATTTTTGTGTGTGGTACTGGGGACCAAGCAAATATAGTAAGTGTTGCTAAAGGAAAAACACTCCTTACAGAGGAATCTCTATACTTATTTCTTTTTTTTTAACTTTTTTCGTTTATGTTGTGTCCAGCTCAGCCTGCCCTGGGGGTGGGGCTGGCGCAGCATGTGCTAGGGATCAAACCGAGGTCCTTGTGGTTGCCTAAGCTTGCCTAAGCAGGTGCTTTAGTGGCGTACTAGTTTGCACTACCACAATAGTGTGAAAGGGTTCCTTTTCCCCCTTTAGTTTCACAAGTATTTGTTGTTTTTTTGATTTATTGACAGCTACTCTTTTAATGTAAGACTGAATCCCAGTGTTTTAATTTTCACTTCCCTAATGGCTAAAAATGTTAAACACTGCTTATTTTTATTTTATTTTATTTTTATTTTTTGGTGGGACCAGGGTTCGAACTCACGACCTTGCACTTGCCCAGCAGGCACTTGTGCCTTGGAGCTATCTCCCCAGCTCCCTACATTGCTTAATTTTTGATAGAGTATTAGTATTTTGTTTTGGGAGGGTCTAATTCTTTTGAATTTTTAAAGTATATTTTAAGTCAGGTATGATGGCATGTCCCTGTAATCCCAGCACTCAGGAGGCTGAGGCAGGAGGATCACTATGACTTTGAGGCCAGCCTGGGCTCCATAGTGAGTTCAATGCTAACCTGAACTACAGAGAGAGACCCTGTTTCAAAACATACCCGTATGTATTTTTTCTCTCTATGTAACTTTTTCCTTGTAGTCTTTTGTCCAAGGTGTAGTTGGCAAAAAATTTTTCCCATTCTATCTTGTCTCTTTGCTCTCTTGGTTTCCTTTATTCTACAGAGGCTTTTTAAATTTGATATAATCCTATTTGTCACTTTTTGATATTATTTCTAATGCAACTAGGGTTTTGCTCTGAGAGGCATACTAATCAAGAATTTTCTCCTATTACATCTTCCAGCACATTAAATGTTTCTGTTTTAATAGTTAGATCTTTGACCCACTTTGATTTTATTTTAGTAATGTTGAGAGATTTGGATCTAGATTCAATCTATTGCCTTTGTATTGCTAGTTTTCCCTGTATCACTTGTTAAAAAGGCAATTTTTCCAACAGTGTATATTTTTGGCCCCTTTGTCAGTGATCAGATGGCTGAATGTGCCTGGTGTCCAATTTCTAAAAAAATGTGTAGTAAAAGGAGTACACTCTGAAACAATAATGCTGTAAGTAGGGCAGTAACAATTACTATCAGGTGTTATGTATTATACATAATTGTATTGCTATACATTTATATTACTGTTAGCAAAGTGTGTGTGTGTGTGTATGCATCCTCTGTGCATCTGTGTATTTCATTTCTCCAGTTAAATTCATTAATTAGTTAAATTTTAAATATATTTAAACGTTTTTTAGGTATCTTTTATTTATTTGGTACAGGGTCTTGTTAAGCAGCTCAGACTCATAGGGATCCTCCTATCTCAGCCTCACTAGTGCTGGGATTACAGGTGTGCACCACCATGCCTGCTTTCAGTGGCCAGCTTACTGCAGGGTGGCATGGCATGTGGTTCTGGTCCTTGCACCAAGCACCAGACAGGTGCTTAGGCTACTGAGCTATCTCCTAGGCCCCACATTAATTTATTTTTTATGATTTATCATTTGATTAGTTTTTATAAGCCAAGTATTGTGCCAGAGATTATGAGGGTATAAGAACAAATCAGATGTGTGGGGCATGTTAGCACATGCCTGTAATCCCAGCACTCTGGAAGCTAAGGCAGGAGGATAGCTGTAGAGTTCAGGCTACCCTGGGCTACATAATGAGTTCACGGTCAGCCTAAATTACATAGTGTATCAGTCAACAGATATACCACAAATATACAAGAATCTGTAAGACTGGCTTAGAGTGCTCACCCACAGTTGAGCACAGAGGGCGTCTGCACACTGGAGACAGAAGGATCCAGTTGGAGGTGTGGAGCTCCCTGCAGTGTCCTGAGTGAGTCCTTATCAGAGTGCTAATGGGTCAGTGATGGAGGGCTGAAGAGTCCATGCTAGGAGTCTGAAGGATCTGCCCAGAAGCTGGAGAGTCTATGTGGAAGCCAGGAGAGGATGGCCAAGGTGAAGGTGAAGCTTGGAGCTCCTCCAGAGAAACAGAAGCCAGTCTGTGTTGCTTCATTTCCTTTTGATACTATCCCAGTGACAAGCTGCCCTAGGGAGTGGATTGTGGAGCCAGTTTAGTGAGCTTTCTCTTACTCAAGTTGATACAATTAACTATCATACATAGTAGGAGCCTATCTCTAACAAAAAAGCAAAGACAAAATGAGTTGCAAAGACAGATAACAAGTTGGTAACAGTTATTATTTATATGAAGAAAATCTGGGTTGAGCAGGTGCTTTTTTTGATGCTGGGGATTGAACCTGGGGCCTTTTTTTGTGTGTGTGTGCGTGATACCAGAGATTGAACTCAGGACCTTGTGCTTGCCAGGCAAGCACTTATTCCACCAAGCTATCTCCCTGGCCCCTAGAACCTAGGGACTTTGATTTGAGCTGCATTCTCGGCTCTTTAAATTTTTGTTTTGAAGCGGATCCTCTTGCCTTAGCCTCCCTGAGTGCTGGGATTACAGATGTGTGCCATCAATCAGCCTCTGCTTCAAGAGGAAGCAAAAATGCCAGCAGGCTAGTGGCACACATCTGTAATCCAGTATTGTTGAATGCTGAGGCAGGAGGATGGCAAATTCAAGGCCAGACTGGGCAGTTTAGCAAGACTGTGTCTCAAATTTAAGCAAACCCTGGGCCAATGAGATAGCTCAGCAGACTAAGCACCTGCTTAGGAAAGCACAGGGACCAGGGTTCCATCTCTAGTGCCACAGGCTTTGCTGGCTCTGCCCCTGGGCCTGCTGAGTGGGCCACAAGACCAGACATGCTGGGACATGGCAGTAATCTCAGTGTTGGGGAGGCTGAAAACAGGAGGTTCACTATGAGTTAGAGCCACATAGTAAGACCCTCAATCAAATGCATAAAAAAGCAAAACCAAAAACCCAGTCCAACCCGACCACTACAACAAAACAACTGGGGATGAAAAGTGGTGGTGGAGTGCTTGTGTGACAGGCTTGAGGTCCTCAGTTTGATCCTCACTTCTGTCAGAATGAATTTATATTCATTGCCATTATTTCTATTGTGTGTATATTTCCTACTTTAAACAAATGATAAAACATTTAAAAAATAAAATATTTATTGTTGACCATGTTGCTTGCCTGAAATCCTCAGCAATGTGGCATGCTGTTGCAGGAATATTGCAAAATTCAGCCCAGGTTGAGGAACTTGGTGAAGGAAGGCCTTGTTTCAACATCCAAAAAAAAAAAAGGGGGGGGGTGGGATGGGGGGCTGGAGATCTAGCTCAGTGGTAAAGCACCAGGGTTCAACCTCCAATTCAATCAATCTCCACACATACAACTTTTATTATTGAAAATAAAAAGTAAGTTTTCTTTTTAAGCAGGTATCCTGATAGCCCCAATGCTGAGGTAGGAGAATCACTGGGGGATAAAGCCAAACAAATTTAAAGACTTCTAAGTATATAAATTATAATTTTCTTATTTTAAAAACCAATGTCTTAGAAAGTTCTCTATTTTCATTAAGAAAATCAGTAATTGTAGTAGCATATATAAATCACTTAATGGAGATAATCACTGGTAACATTTTGGTACAGTTTGTATAGTATTTTAAAAGTATTGTGTATTACACTTTTAAATCTAAGTTTCATGTAACGTAAATGTACTTTGTTTTTGTATTTTGGACAGGGTCTGTAGTACAGGGTATGCAGGGTCTCACTACATAGATTGGACTTGTAGTGATCTCCCTGTGTTCAGCCTCCCAAAGAGCTGGGATTATAGGCAAGCATCACCAGGTGCAGTCTCAATACCGCATCAGCAACCCCCCACCCCCCAGCATGGCAGGTTGGGGACAGACCTCCCAGCCCCTGAGTCTGCTTAAGCAGGTGCTTTAATCTTCTGAGCTCTTCTAATATATTCAGGCTATTGCCCCAGGCTGGGGAAGATACACACACCCATAATCCCAGCAGTACTAAGACATAGTCCTAGTGGATCATGAGTTAGTCTCAAACTAGAAGTCCCCACCCTATGATTGCATGAGGCTTTGGGGGGACAACTAGACACAAACCATAACATACATGTTATATTATTCTAAACTGGTGAAGAAAAGTGTTCCATGCTGTATTTTGCTGTCAAATTGTTTAAAGCATTAAAGAAGATTTGAACTATATGAAAGGGGAGGGATTGAATATAGCTGTTCTTTATTTATTTTAAAAATTTTATTATTTATTTATTTATTTTCTTGTTTCAGAACTTTTGTTTGTTTGTTTACTTATTTTTATGGCCGGCTCAGCCTGTCCTCAGGGCAGGGCTGGCGCAGCATGTGGTGACGGGGATCGAACCGCAGTCCCTGCAGTGGCCCAAGCTTTCCTGAGCAGGCGCTTTAGACCACTGAGCCATCCCACAGGGCCCCAATATAGCTGTTCTTTAAATCTAAGAAAGAACATGTACTAAGTTGCTTTTAGTGTATGAATCTGTCATTTTGAAAAAGTCTGTAAAGTAGGAAAACTGGTCCATATCATCTTAAATATGTAAGCAAGGGGTTTATTTTCTTTTAACAAAAATCTAAAGAGGGAAAATACTTGGTTGGCTGCTGTAGTTGGTCTACCTCTGCTTCTGTACACATAGTTTCAGGTAATGATTGTGCTACCACCTCTTCCACATTCTAGGTAGGAAGACGGAGAAGACGGAAGGGCAGGAAGGACTATCCAGCCAAGCTGTAATGCTTCCTAATTACTGATGAGAGGAATCTAAGTGAAAAGCAGATTGCAAACAGCTTTTGGGAAGCCAGTCAAAAGTAGTGTCTACTGCCGGGCGTGGTGGCTCATGCCTGTAATCCCAGCACTTGGGAGGCTGAGGCAGGAGGATTGGTGCAAGTTTGAGACCAGCCTGGGCTATAAAAGTGAGCTCAAGGCCAGCCTCAACTGCATAGAGAGACCCTGTCTCAAAAAGACAAAAAAAAAAAAAAAGTGTCTACCACAATGTGGAATGAAGGTTTCAGACAGAGGTGGGAAAGCAGGATGAACTCTTTAAGCTGATTTTCACCCCTAGTGCTATTTAACCAAGGGTCTTTGTACTGAGCTGTATAGCTCCAACTGTTTTTTACTTTTATTTTGAGAAGGAGTGTTGCTATTCAGGCTGCGCTGTCTTCTGGTCTTACCCTAACAGTGCTGGGATTACAAGTGTGTGCCACTGTTTCTGGCTCAAATTAATTTAGACAGTTAAAAGCCATTTAAGTATTTTTTTTTTTTTTTTTTGTCTTTTTGAGACAGGGTCTCGATGTACAGTTCAGGCTGGCCTTGAGCTCAGTTTTGTAGCCCAGGCTGGTCTCGAACTCTCACCGATCCTCCCGCCTCAGCCTCTCAAGTGCTGGGATTACAGGCATGCGCCACCACGCCCGGCGCCATTTAAGTATTGATGATAAGGATAAGTATAAATTGTGAACAGTCACTGCCTTTTATATTAATAAAGACTTTCCATAATTAACCCAAGCACATTTTTTGCTTACCTTCAGTTTCCTATAAAACATAAAGGTGGATAACTGCTTCCTGACCTTTTGGTTGGTCAAGGGTAAAATATAGGTAGGTAAAGATAGAGTTTTAAGCAAAGTAAAATAGCACTATTACAATCTTTTTTTAAAAAAACATGAGTGATAGGGGGCCCGGCATAATGGCTCAGTGGTCTAAAGCACCTGCTTAGCAAAGCTTGGGTGGTTACAGGGACTGCGGTTTGATCCCTGGTACCACATGCTGTGCCAGCCCTGCCCTTAGGGCAGGCTGAGCCGGCCTTATATAAAAATAAATACATAAACAAACAAAAGTTCTGAAACAAGAAAAAAAAATTAAAAATTCTTAAAGAAAAACACGAGTGATAAGAAAACAGCAGAAAAATTTGATAGGTGTAACAGCAGAACTTAATCATAGTACATTTTATGTATGACTTTTGCCATAGGTTCTTTGTATAGTTTTCTGAGTTCATATAATTCAGTACAATTTATTTATTTTGAGACAAGGTTTATGCAATTCAGGCTGGCCTGAACTCACAGTAGTGCTCCTGCCTCAAGTCTGTACCAGCTGTACTGTTTATCACAGAGACATTTTCCATCTCATAATTTTAGTAAACAAAGTCTTTTTGGGTTCTTAATGAGTTACTTGTATTTTCCCTTCTCAGAGAAATGCTTTTGATTCCCAATAAATATAAATGCAATGAAAAGCAGTTCATAGTATAAAGAAAGCTTGGAATTGTAAACACATGTTTCTTGTTTTCTGGGCTACTGAATACTCTGTACCTATAAGATATTAGTTAAATAATTTTTTGAAAAATTGTATCTTGAAGCTGGATGTGGTGGGACATCCGTTTAATTCCAGCACATACTTTGGGAGGCTGAGGCGGGATCAAGAATTCTAGGCCAGCAATATAGTGAGAGCCTGTCTTGAGATTTTTTGTGTTGTGATAAGTCATTACTATGTGATTATTGTGAGGCATAATTATGAAATCATGTGTAAAAGTCTTCAAAGTATTAGTTTATTCTCTTTATATATGAGTTCCCATGAAGATAAAATTAACAAATACAAAAGGTTGTTTTACATGAAAGTTATAGTTACCTTAGTTTCTAGAACAAGGATTAAAAAAAAAGGATTAACTATCAGCAAGCAGGTAGAATTTTATCTACATCTATAATGAATTATTATAAAATAATTTAGGAAAAATTTATGTATATATAAATATATGTATATATACATAAATATATGTATATATAATATACATTATATATGTACATATATAAATATATATATATATATATGTTCTCCCCTCCTCCCAAGAATGTGGTCTTGGGGCAGGGAGATAGCTCAGTGGCATAAACACCTGCCTGGCTAGCACAAGATCCTGAGTTCAATCACCAGTACTACAAAAAGAAAAAAAAAAGAATATTCTTTTCCACATGATTTTTGGTAACCTGTGCTTTTTTTATTTTATGGTATAAAGTAGACATTTTTCCATTTCATTAAATCTTTTTTAGTGGTTGTGTTACTTTTTTTTTTGGCACCAGGAATCAAACTTGACCTATACTTGCCAGGCAGGCTCTGTTCTACTGAGCTGTTTCCTCAGCCCTGGTATTTCTGTTCTAGAATGTCTCTACCATTCACACACACAGCCTGTCTGTTAGTAATATAGTGTATATTTATTCTTGAGGGTATGGGAAAAGTTTCCTTTCTGGTCCTTTGCCAGAAAAATAACTATTTTACTTTTTTTTTGAGGCAGTCTCTAGTTCTGGGTGACCTTGAACCAAGTAGTCAGGCTGGCCTTCAGTGTGGCAGACCGTAAGTGTTGCTACTGTTATGTTTTTTTTTTTTTTCAAGGTCTCATTACACAGCTTGGACTTGCAGCTTGGACTCGTAGTGATCCTTCTGATTTCTGCTTCTCTACTGCTGGGATTACAGGGGTGCACTACCATGCTCAGACTCGATCACTGGCTCTTGCATGCCTGGAGGCAGGGCTGGCAAAACATGGGGTGCCAGGGATTGAACCCTGGCCGTTGTGTTTACCTAAGCAAGTGCTTAGTCCACTTAGTCTGCTGAGCTATGTCACTGACCCTAAAGTTTTTTCTTTTCTTCTGCTGTCACCTTTAGACAGTTGTGATTTCTATAGGATGAAATGATAAAGAACTTTTCAAAATAGGTATCACTAAATTGCTGTCTTACAAATTGTTCTTTTTCACAGTAAAACTGTAAAATAACTGGTATCTTCTCAATATTATGGTTTTGTCTTAGGTGTGTTTCAGTATTTCTGTATTTATCTGTAGTTCTAAGAAATCAAAAGATTATGTATAAATGATACATTTTTTCTAACTTTTGTTTCTCAAATAGAGAAAAGTTTAAAAGCTTAGTTTTATAGTCACTTGTATATTCACTATCTAGATCAGTGGAGTTCAGTAAAGTATCAGGTATTTTCTGTAAAAGTCCAGTTAATCTTTTAGATTTTGGAGATGATATAGTTTCTGTCACAACCATTGAATTTCAGTTGTACTAAAACAGCAGTCATAATTAACCGATAAATAGGAATATCAGTGTTCCAATAAAACTTTTTATAAAATTTTGAATGTGGTGTTTGATTTTATTCTTGACAGTGTCCAGGTGGTTTTACAACAAATTTATGGAAACATATTGAATGTTACATAGTGCCATAGAACCTGGTGTTCTTGGCTAGCTGTGCCATAAGTGCTTATGAAGCATTTGCAAAGTGTGTGGTAGTGAAGTTCTCTCAGTTTTTGTAACTTTGAATTGCTTTTTTATTGTGTTTATTTTTTTTTTTTGTATTTTAGGGAAAGGTCTACAGGGTGTTCAGGTTCTCACTACTACATTGAACTCATAGTAATCCGTTTACAGCTTTCCAAGAGCTGGGATTACAGGCATGCACCACCATGCCTAGTCTTTTGTTTATTTTGGGTGTGAAGAATTGAACTCATAGCCTTATGCTTGCCAGGCAGGCACTGTGCTGCTAAGCTACAGCTCTGGCCCTTAATTCCTTTCTCTCTCTTCTCTCTCTCTCTCTCTCTCTCTCTCTCTCTCTCTCTCTCTCTCTCTCTCTCGTGTTTAGGATAGGGTCTCACTACATAGATCAGACTCAGTCTCATAGTGATTCTCCATTTGTCAGCCTCCCAAGTGCTGGGATTACAGGCATGTGCCACCACCCCAGTCTCAGTTTTCCTCTCAGGGTGCTGGTGGGCAGGGTGGGCAGGGTTGGCATGCCACCATGAACCCCACCCGGGGATTGAACTGAGGTCCCTGTGGTTGCCTAAGCAGGCACTTCAGACTGTTGAGCCATCTTGCTGGCCCCCCCTTAATTGCTTTTTATTTTTATTTTTATTTATTTTTTTTGTTTCAATTTTTTTATTGTTTAAATTTAACAATGGTTATATTACATATTTTCATCTAATTGCTTTTTATTTTTTATTTATTTATTTTTTTGTGTGTGTTTTTGAGACAGGGTCTTGCTATGCAGTTGAGACTGGCCTTGAGCTCACTTTTGTAGCCCAGGCTGGTCTCGAACTCTCACCAATCCTCCTGCCTCAGCCTCCCGAGTGCTGGGATTACAGGCGTGAGCCACCATGCCCGGCTCTAATTGCTTTTTAAACAAGCATTTTGTACATTTATTTTCAAAAAGTGCCAAAAATTGTCAGCATTGCATATAGATAATTGTGTTCATTAGAGGTAGTATAGATTATATTTACAAAGTGTTTGTTTATATAATTTTATGGCCTTTTCAGTGATGTGTATATAGTTTAATAAAGAACTATATATTTTGTACAGCCTCCTTGAAAATCTCAATTCTAGGAAGTACCTAATGTTTGTTATACTTAAAAGCTGGAAAATTCAACAAAGCACACTGTTAATAGGCTCTGAAATCCTGAGAGATCCCAGATCAGAATTCTACTCTTTCTAGGAAAGGGTTATCCTTTTAAGCCATCCTATACCTGCTTCTGAGCATAAATGAGAACATATGTTCTATATCCGTTTTTCAAGCTTATATTTTTTCTGTATTAAATATGTGTAACACTTAAAAAATATAGTTCTTAATTCATACTAGTAAATACTTCAAACTTGTTTTCCTTGCACACCCTAAAATGACCTAAATTCTGTTATATTTGTTAGATTCTTAGATCTAACATCGTATCAATTTTATTTTTTTAAAATTTAATTAAGCTGGGCGTGGTGGCTCACACCTGTAATCCCAGCACTCGGGAGGCTGAGGCAGGAGGATTGGTGAGAGTTCGAGACCAGCCTGGGCTACAAAAGTGAGCTCAAGGCCAGCCTGAACTGCATAGCGAGACCCTGTCTCAAAAAGACAAGAAAAAAAAAAAAAAAAAAAATTAAATTAATTAATTTATTTTCATTTTTATTTATTTTTTTTCTTGTTTCAAAACTTTTGTTTGTTTATTTATTTATTTTTATGGCCGGCTCAGCCTGCCCTGAGGGCAGGGCTGGCGCAGCATGTGATGCTGGGGATCAGAACTGCGGTCCTTGCAGTCGCTTAAGCTTTCCAAAGCAGGTGCTTTAGACCACTGAGGCATCCTGCTGGGCCCCTCAGTTTTCTTAAGCTGCTTGCACTCACATGGATCCATATTCCTCTGGACAACTGTAACCTAGCTATTGTCACATTATTGCCATCAACTATCTACAACAACTCAGAAGCACAAAACCCAAATAATTTCTTATTTGTTACCACTTATATGGGGGAGGGTAGGTTGTTTGATGGGTCAGTTGGTTGTTTGGTGGGTCAGTTGGTTGTTTTCTGTCTGTCTTTCCATATCTGTCTGCATGATAGAATTCTGTAGGATAAAATACACAAAGAATTAAAGTATCAAAAATCCTTCCAGTTGCCATGTATAACATCATCTTCCTGAGAAAGCCATGCTGTGCTGAGGATGAGAAGCTATGCTAACATCAACATCTAGCAGCTACCACATACACAGTGTTTTTTTTTTTTTACAAAAGTTATGTTTTAAAAACCTAGCAGAGCTTTCCATCTAATGAAACTTCATTAAGAAAAATAGGCCAGTCAGGCATGGTGGTGCATGCCTGTAATTCCAGCACTTTGGAGAATCTCATGAGTTCAAGACCAGCCTGGGCCACAAAGTGAATTTAAGATCAACCTGAAGTGCATAGCAAGACCCTGTCTCAAAAGAACCAAACAAAACAAAACAAAACAAACAAACAAACAAAAAAGTGGCAGTTGAGCATCTTTAGATTTGCTTAACAATTAACTTGTTGAACTGTCTTTATTCCTGTCCGTCTCTCCTATACCTTTCTTCATTTATTTCTTTATTTTATTATTTATTTATTTATTTATTTTTATATTGTGGCCAGCTCAGCCTGTCCTGGTGGTGTGGCTGGCACAGCATGTGGTCCTGGGGATCAAACTGAAGTTCCTGCCATTGCCTAAGCTTGCCTAAGCAGGTGCTTTAGACTGCTGTACCGTCTCTCTGGCCTCATTTATTTCTTTAGATAGAAATTGCTTTGAGTAAAGCTATTTGCTGATTTAATTTGATCCATGTAATAAGAGTGGATTGTTTAATTTTTTGGCAGGTACTGAGGATTGAACTCATGCATGCTAGGTAATTACCCTATCACTGTGGCTTGTATTTTTTAAAACCAGGGTTTTTTTTTTTTTTTTTTTTTTGTTAACATTATTTGAAAGAGAGAATTATGTGTAACATATGACTGAAAAAAAAGATCTCATTAAATCACATACGGCTTTTGAAACTTTCATTTGTATCTGTTGAATAGGAGAAAAAAATGAAGTTAGGTAAAGCCAATTGTATACTTTAAAAAAGTGGCCACCTGTTGGTGTCTGGGCGGGGATGGTGGGAGTGGGAGGAGGAACCCCTTCTACTTGTTGGTGGAAATTTCAACTAGTACAATCACTATAGTGTATGTGCTGCTAAAGTGAGTGCTAGTACAAGCACTATGGAGATCAGTATTCAGAGATTCCTCAAAAACCTAAAAGTGATACTTTCATTTCACACATTTATTCTCCTTTTAGATATCTTTCTGAGAAGAGTTAAAGAGATCATTTTATAGTGATATATATGCTTACCCATGTTTATAGCAGTACAATTCATAATAGCTAAATCTTGGAAGAGGCCCATATGTTTAACAGATGAATGGATAAAGAAAATATGGTATTTATACACAATAGAGTACTACTTAGCTATAAAAAGGATGAAGTTGAGTCACTTATAGGAAAATGGATGTACCTTGAGAGCATATGTTAAATGAAATGAATCAAATATCACATACTTTCTCTTAATATGAGAAACCCAAAATATAATTAAGTTAAAGAGCCAGAGGTGGGCATGGTGGTGCTTGGCTGTGATCCCAGCACTCAGGCTGAGATAAGAGGATCCTCACAAGGATCTTTCATGAGCAGCCTGGGCTTCAAAGTGAGCTCAAGGCCACTCTGAATTACATAGTAAGACCCTGTCTGAAAATTTTTTATTTTTTTACTTTTGTAATACTTCACGTTAAGGTATTACATTGTGAAAAATGCTACAAATATAATAAGGGTCACCATCTTCCAGTAATCTGCCAAGATGACCAACACAAAGGGCAAGAGGAAGGGAACCCGGTATATATTCTCTAGGACTTTTAAAAAACATGGGGTTGTTCCTTTGTCCACATACATGTGAATCTACTAAAAGGGTGGTATTGTAGAGATCAAGGGAGTGGATACTGTATAAAAAGGAATGCCACACAAATGTTTCTATGGCAAAATAGGAAGAATCTACAATGTTACCTAGCTTGCAGTTGGTGTCCTTGTAAACAAGGTAAGGGCAAGAGCCAAGAGGATTAATGTGGGTATTGAGCATATTAAACACTCAAAGAGTCACAATAGCTTCCTGAAATATATCAAGGAAAATGATCAGAAAAAGGAGGAAGCCAGAGAGAAAGGTACCTGGCTTCAACTCAGGGGCCAACCTGCCCCACCCAGAGAAGCACACTTTGTGAGAAGTGGTGGGAAGGAACCTGAGTTGGAACTTGCTCCCTATGAATTCATGGGGTAAGTTGGGGATGTAACTCTGCCATACAGCTCCTGATTGGCAGGCAACTTCAGTGTTCTAGGTCCTACTTAAAAATAAAAAAATTATCCCATGTTGTAAGGATGGTTTTCTTAGTTGAACACCTAGTTGTGTGGTGCCTTTTTACCTCAGAAATATTTGGAGCAGATTTTCATTGTACTTAGTAGTTGTGTCTAGTTGTCTTTTTTTCTTTTTTCTTCAGTGTTTTTCTTGATGAAAGATACTGCTGAGTTATTGTGTAGCTATGTACCCAAATGTTCAAATATTTATGAAATACTTATATTGACTTGAAGATTGTAAATCATCTTGGGGAAAAGATGTGTCAAAGTAAATGCAAGTCATTTTGGTTAAACAAATGGAAGTCTGTTTCAGTTAAATAAATTGCTTGAAGTAAACAAGAACAGCAACAAGTAAGTATAAGAAGGGTCACGGTTTTTTTTCTTTTTAAAAAAATGTTTGTTTGTTTATTTATTTATTTACTTATTTATTGTCATTTTGAGACAGAGTCTTGCTATGCAGTTGAGGCTGGCCTTGAGCTCACTTTTGTAGCCCAGGCTGGTCTCGAACTCGCACCAATTCTCCTGCCTCAGCCTCCCAAGTGCTGGGATTATAGGCGTGCGCCACCACGCCCGGCTGTTTTATTTTTCTTGACTCTTACTACCCTGCCACAAATTCAGCGTGCTACATTGTGCTACCTCCTTGCTTCTCATCTCTTAGGCTGTGGATGTACTTTCACTTACCATTGTTATTATTATTATTGTTATTATTATTATTATTATTATTATTTTTTTTTTTGTGGGACCAGGGTTCGAACTCACGACCTTGCACTTGCCCAGCAGGCACTTGTGCCTCGGAGCTATCTCCCCAGCCCCTATTTTTATTATTATTATTATTGGAGAAGGATTTTTTTGGGGGGGCGGGGATGCTAGTTCAGACAGCCTTAAGGGTGGGTCTGGTGTGGCTTGTGGAGCTGAGGATTGAACTGTGGTCCTCTGTGCCTGACTGCATTTGCCAAAGCAACGCTTTAAACAACTGGGCTATCTAGCTAGCCACCCCACGTTTTTTTTTTTTTTAAGACAGATTTCACTGTGTAGTTCAGATTGGCTTTGAACTCACTGCGTAGCCGAGGCTGGCTTCAAACCCTCAGTGATCGGCCTGTCTTAGCCTCCTAAATGTTGGAATTACAGGCATGTACTACCATGCGGAACCATTTTATCCTTTTAAAAACATTAACTGTAGGCTGGCCAGATAGTTCAGTAGACTGAAGTGGCTGTTCAGGCAGGTACAGTGATCCAGGGTTTGATCCCCAGCTTGCTGTGTCAGAACGGGACACGCTAAGAGGGTGATTTGAACTGGGTGTGGTTGCGCACACCTGTGAAGAAAAGAAACACAATAGGGCAAAACCCCACCGCTGGGAGCTGAGCCTGTGCACCC